>JBBPMC010000704.1:0-17614 GCA_038090115.1 Strobilomyces echinocephalus
CGTGTGCAGTCAAGGTCAAACTCGCGCACTGTGGCACAGACGGCGAGCGACGACGCCGAGGAGGTCTAAAGTTGCCCCCCGCCGCGGCGTTGCGTCATGGCTGCGGCCCGGACTCCTGCGGCTCGTGTTTTCTGGCTGACTTAGCTCGGCCGCCGGTTTCCTGCGTTTACTTTACTACTCGCTGCACGTCCATACACGTCTGTTTATTCTAGTTGGGCGTAACGTACTACACATGCAATGGTCTGGCGTTACCTGAGAGGGAATGGATGGAGTCGAAAACGGAGATATGGAACACGCGAAGATCGGTCTCGGTTGGTCCGCCTCGACCTAGCGACGCACGTCTTCGCGTTCTGTCCTTCTTTTAGTCCGGGTCACTCATCAACTCCGAGTCGTAAACGCTTTGCCTCTCTGGCGGCGTCGTGAAGTGTTTGCGTGGTTTTCCGCTTGTTATCACCATTCATCACCTTTTCGACGGTCGGCGTACCCGGAGACGAGCCGTTTGAGCCAAATTTGTGAGACGTGTCAGTCTCTCTTTTGACGAAAGGCTCATCCAGCACGGCCGTACCAAGTTCCTCGTCAGGGTCTTGCAACAACTCGGCATATCGCTGTCGAGCTCGTCCAACCTCGACTGGCGTAGCGCGGTCATCATCAAGAGGATAGTTATCCCGCATGGAGGCTAGGATCTCAATGAAAACCTCCGGTGTGATTGTTCTTGGCGGTGCGTAGCTTCCATCAGGCTGGGCAACCCACACAAAATGCCCGCGCAACCTGCGCATACCTTCCTTGAATACTCGACCGCATTCTCCGTGACTCCAGTATGGCGACATGCTCTCGAAGAATACCTTTTCTGGAATCGAGCACTTGAATTGGAAGACGTCTTCTGTGCTGACTGTGTAAATACCCGGAGTGGCCCATATAGGAACACTCGGACTGTTCCCTACAGCATCAACGGGTTTACGATGGTGGCCCCGGAAAGGGCCATACCAGTCATTTCGCCATTCTCGTCGCTGGTTGTAAGGACCTGCCGTGTTGACGCTCATGATCCATAGCACCCAGAATATGGCTTCGAGGTCGTGGCAAGTGTCATGGGCGATAGAACCAGCAATGCCCGTTTCTGACATCAACTCCGCAGCGATAAAAGGAAATGTACCCTGCAGAATGAAGATAAGTAATAATTATCAGTACAATGGCCAGGGTGCTCTTACAGTCATGCCTCCCGCATAACTATTGTCCTTGTTTTCCGGGGAACGATCCTCTGCCATACCCCAATCACCTAAAACGACAGAGTGCTTGGGGTATGAGTGGAGCTCTTTAGGCCAGCTGGAAATCACATCATCAGGGTCCTCGGGATCATTGACACATATCCAAATGTTGGTGTCGCTAATATCGGAGTGAAGGAGATGCTTGAGTTCGCCGTTGAAGTGGGCTGTGGACAGCGGTGGACTGTTAGTATAGAGTAAATCCATAATCGAAAACATGCGAGACTCACCTGCGACCACGCACATCATACCACTAATGAGCTGCCGGCGACAAGAAAACCACAGAATTGGTATTCCACATGTCTCGGATAACGTGCGAATGTGTATGCGACGGTCCATGGAAAGTTCCGTCTCTGAAAAGCGGCTAGAAATTGCTTCCGTGGTGTCCTTGACAAACCCGCCAATAGATGTGTGTTCGAAGGCGGAGAAGTCGGCGTATACAATGATTGGAATGCCTGGGAGGTTTTTTTCGTAATCCCACTGGGTACCCCGCGTGAGGCGGCATTCGCGAAAGATGTTATACATGTCCTCCGCGCCGAAAATTTTCTGCTGGTCTGTCGTCATCTCTTTCGGTTTCCGCGAGGCGAAAATATCGCGGTTAACAACATCGTTGGGGCCGTCGCGGGGCAACCAGCAGTCTTTCAGCGCAAACACGAGAGTTTCGTCGCTAGGATCCCTACAGAGTGGGACCTTAGTTCCTCTTCCACTCATGGTAATACCCCTTGCCCAAGTTCGACGCGTGACGGCGAGCCACCGGTCGCCCAGGGGCAGGTGGTACGTGCCTCCAAGGACAGGCACAAATCCGGTGTCGAAGCCGAGGATTGGATCAACACCGGACGATAAGACGATGATGGCCTTGATGAAACAGATTGGATCCGTGTCAATGTTGAGCGGTCTCGAATAAAACGTAGCACCACGAGCGGTGAGGACAAGTATCAGTTCGCGGCCGAGGAGCAAGGCACCCAAGAAAAAATTACGATCGATCCGTGATGCAGTGGCAAGACCAGCACACTGTTGCAATTGCAGCGAGGCGGCTTGGAGATTTGCGTTGTTGAAGCTTTCCTTGAACTCTACGCAAGTCAATACGGCACCGAAAGGGACAGACTTGACGAGCTGGTACTCTGTTGGTACTAGGATGATGTCAGGCTTGCGTTGGCCCTCGACGAGGTGTAGCTCATGCGAACGCCACCCGTTGCTTCGCCAGGATCCGATCCACCAACTGGAAGCGACATGTAGTATCTAGCTCAACTGCATTAGGACTTGCAACGGAGGATAGTGAGATTTCTCACGCAGCCAAAGAGTGCCGCCCAGCGATCTTCTGTGGAAGGATTTTCTGTTGCGTTATTGAAGTCGGGGAGCGGGACATTTTGTAGGATCCACCCTTCATCCTCGGTATAAAACCCACGGCTCGTTAAACGCGAATGTATCGCTTCTATCCTGTGTTCGTTGGATTTATCTGAAACCGCGTGGTGAGCGAAGAACCCCTCTGGCGAGAGCTTGAAATTGGTGCCTTTGCTGCAGTCGTCTTTCGTCAATGGACCAATTACGCTATGCTGCAATCCATCAAGGCCGCCTTCGTTGGATTGAAGGTAGGAGGTGGACGACGGAGACGGAGCCTGCGCCATGGTTCCAGTGAAAACGATCTATAGGGGCTCGTTACTGGACTCGGTGCGATAGTTGGTAAAACCGGCGGTGGCCGAAACTCCGCACTGTCATCAAATTTTTACGCCAAAAATAATAAATAAAATGATGTTTTGGCGATGTTTGGTTCACACTTTACAAGACCACGCTCTGCACCTTTCCCGTTCATCCCCACTCAACAATCAGGCCATAGTGAAGGTTTATCAGAAACATGTTCGCGTCTAACGAGATTAAGTCCAAACCGATCCCTTTTATAGTGAACTTATTCATTATATATCTCAGTCCACCTCTCACCTTCGAGGATCTTGGCCCTGACGCGGTGCAATGTAATGGCCTTGGGGAAAGAGGATGCAGCCAGCACACCGATTTCGACCACCCAATCGGCTTCCGACCAGTCGAATGAGCACAAGATAGAGGCGATACATCCGCTTTTGACAGGCGATGGGTTATCTGGTCATCAGTAAGGGTGGATTATAGAAAATCTGCCGCTCCTCGACTCCAACAGCCAGGCGATACAATCTTGACTATGTGAGTAATCCCCGTCCCCCGTTCGAGTCCTGATGCAGTTGAGCTAGATGTTTGTCACTGGCGACAAAATGGGTAGCGTTCGTATGTCTCACGTCCCTGTAGTAGCTAATAGGTCCAATGTTCGGACCTGTCAGCTACAACAGGGGCGTGAGAGACGACTTGTCGCGCCTGAACTGCACTGTCTTTGCGCCCAGGTTCACCCGCTTGCGAATATCGAGACTCGGCGACGAAACTCCACACCCGAATCAACGGCTACACTGTATCGACTGTTATAGGGTTCAAGGAAAGCGACGGCGATTGGAATCTCAAAGCTGCCGCGTTACGACTGCAACAGTGCGCTGGACTTGCCACAGCTTCCTAGATAACTTCAGTTTTTTCTTGGGCGCCTTGCTTTATCACCGTAAAGCGACGCTTGTCCTCACCTTCTATTCCAAACCCTCCCATCTGTTCATCAAAGCGGTCATCGTCCTGTCGTCCGGTCTACATCCAGTCCTCGGCTTCGATCGTCGCTTCTTTTCCGATCTCGGCACGTATCGCTTCTCCCAGGATAACAAGGAACTCAGCGTCGAATTTGGACCAGGGGTATTGACATGAGTGGAAATGGAACCAAAGTCGCGCCCTGCAGGGATTATCACAACGTACTGTTTGTGCTTAAGGACTGCTGGCTGCCCGACCACGGCCACAGCGAAGTCCACGAGATTTTCTCCTCACACAGACCGAAAGAGATGAACACGAACCAGCCGAAAGTTTTCGGCGAGCCGTACGGGGAACGAAATGGGACCACACAAAAAGCCCCCTCGGCATTCCAGTCGTTGTATATGCAGACTTGGCCACCTTTGAGCACAAGGTCCTTAGCGACTATGCCGAGGACACCATGGAAGCGATTTCCAGACGCTTTTTAGAAAGTGCGAATGTGGATGCGATGGTCGATACCTCTTTTGTAGTTCTGTTGCCGTCGCAACTACCGTTGTCCCCTTTTCCGTGTCGCACCCCGGAGATTGCCGCCGCTTGGCTCGTTTTATCTGTCACACGATCCGGTGCGGCCTCATCGTCGCTATGGGCCTCCTTCCTCCTATCAATCTCCCCAAGTGGCTCAGCGAAAATGGACACCTGCTGAGACCCCCTGTGAACAACTTTTGTTTGTACCGAGAGAAGGATTTCGTCGTCATGGTCATCGGGGGTCCTAATGAACGGAATGACTACCATGTGAACGAGACCGAGGTTCGCCGTCCTCATCGTTCCCATTTTCCGGTTGCTCATCGGTTGGTTAGGAGTGGTTCTACCAATACAAGGGTGGGATGTTACTCAAGGTGGTGGACGGGGAGACGTTTAGGGACATACAGATCGAAGAGGGCGAGATATTTCTGCTGCCGGGTGAGGCGCATCTCTGTTCTGCACATCGTCGCTGATGCCATGCTGACAGCGAACACGCCGCACAACCCTGTCAGGTTCGCCGACACGATAGGGATCGTCATCGAGGCGACTCGCCCAGCGGGCTCCAACGGTGAGCCGGCACGATTTCCGTTGGCTCTGATGTCGCTGATCGCGGTTCAGATACGTTGCAATGGTACTGCCGGGAGCCGGTCCATGCGACGCCGACGATCATTTACAAGGAGAGTTTTCATGTCACGGATCTCGGGACGCAGTTGAAGCCGGTGATCCAGCGTTGGCAGAACAGTCCAGAGCTGAGGACCTGCAAGGAATGCGGCAACGTCGCGCCTCCCAAGTAAGACGCCAGGAGTGTATCCTAGTCGCTAGTGTTGACTGCGGAGCTTGAATAAACGTCGACCAGAATGGCCACCTTCGTCCGGACGGCGCTCAACACCCTCGCCCGCACGCCCACCCCGCGATGCCACAACCTGTGTGAACTCCCCGCCGCCGCCTTCGAGCGCTCCCGCATCCAAGCCATGCTCTCTCAGGGAGACCAGCTCGAAGCGGAGCTCCGAACGAGCCCGCTCACCAAGCACCTCCTGCACGGGCTCGCATACACCGTCGGCTCGGCGCTCGGTTCGGATCCGCCCACGCGCTCAGAGTGTCACTCCGCATTCGGGACGCCAGCCAGCACCACGGGTCTCACGGCCGGTGCGAAAGCGTTGTCGAAGCATGCACACAGGTCGTGCGACGGCGACGACGGGCGCGTGGGGTGGTGGGGGGGACAGCCCAAGGGACCGGTCGCGTCGATCAACGAGCGGGCGTCGGCGCTGTTCGACAGGGTGATGGACGGGGCGACGTGGCGAAACCTGCATTGGCTGCCACACCAGGTGCTGGTGTACGAGGTCAGGGTCGAGGAGGGGTACGGGATGCGGTGGTCGCAGGACCGTAGTCAGGCGTTGGATGCGGCGCCGTGGACGTTTCGCGGGTTCGTCGAGCCGATGATGGAGAACGGACACGACGTCGGGTGGAAACACTAGCTACATACACATGTGACGCGTGACCGAGGGCTTTGCACCAACGCGGCCATGGACAAGAGCGGTCGCCACGCACACGCCAGGGCCATCCTCGGCCCAGACCTCGTCGACCGCCTCGCAGACACGAGAGTGTTGCTCGTCGGAGCCGGCGGAATCGGATGTGAACTACGTCAGTCTCGGTCTCTCGCTGCGAAGACCCACCCGCTGACGCTCTGGACGGGCAGTCAAGAACGTCGTGCTGACCGGCTTCGGTCACATCACCCTCCTGGACCTGGATACCATAGACCTCTCCAACCTCAATAGACAGTTTCTTTTCAAGAAGAAGGACGTCAAGCAGAGCAAAGCCATGGTGCGCGCTACCTGCTCCGACGTCCGTGGCGTTCTTCTCAACTATCTCGTCACACAGGTGGCAGCTCAGACCGCGGGCGCTTTCAACCCGCACGTCCGTATTCAACCGATTCATGCCAACATCAAAGAACCCCAGTTCGACGTGGAATGGTTCCAGTCCTTCGATATCGTCCTCAACGCCCTCGACAACCTCGGTGAGTGCACGCGTCGTCCCCGCTCTCCCCCTTGACGACTTGCTGTGAAATCAGACGCGCGTCGACACGTGAACAAGATGTGCATGGCAGCCGGCGTTCCCCTCGTCGAGTCGGGCACCGCTGGTTACCTCGGCCAGGTCCAGCCTCTCCTCAAGGTGCGCCCGTCTCCCCCGAGTCCTCGGCGCCACCCACCCCGAATTAGGATCGCACCGAGTGTTTCGACTGCATACCGAAACCGACCCCGAAATCGTTTCCCGTCTGCACCATCCGATCGACTCCGTCGCAACCCATTCACTGTATCGTCTGGGCCAAGAGCTATCTCCTCCCGTGAGCTGGACCGGCCGGCGAAGCGCTCGCGTTGACTCACCTGATGCCGATAGGCAATTGTTCGGAGAAGACGAGGACGGCACCACCGAATTAGACGAGGCCGAGAAACAGGGCGAGAACGGTTCGCGTCTTCCCTAGCCCCTGGTCCTCCGGCCCCACTGACGTAACGCAGCACAAGAAATAGCAACTTTGCGGAAAGAAGCGCTAGCTTACAAAGCTGTTCGGGACGCGTTGCGTTCTCCGCAGACGACCAACGACGCAGCAAAGTTCGTCTTTGAAAAGGTTCTTGTTCGTCTCCGGGGATGTCAGTCGTGACACTGAGCGTGCGGCGTGCATCAGGTCTTCAATGCGGACATCAAAAACCTTTTGTCCATGGCGGACATGTGGCGTTCGAGAGAAAGACCGACGCCTCTCGACTTTGACGCCGTCCGAGATGGTAGCTTCGTGGTAAAGGAACCCACCCGAAAGGCGGCGGGGGCGTCTTCGAGTTCCAAAGGGCAAGCCAACGGTCGCTCTAACGGGGAAGCAAAGTTTGCGTCTTCATCCAACAGAAACGGTGGATTGAAAGACCAGCGTGCGCTCACACTTCAAGAGAACCTCTCTCTTTTCGTGTCAAGGTGCGTCTCGTACGAGGGATGGTCGTTGGATTGACGTGTTTGACACGGGATGCTCAGTACGAACCGCTTGGCCTCCCGAGTGCGCGCGGGAGAAGAGACCATTTTGTTCGACAAGGACGACGACGACACCCTCGATTTCGTCACCGCCGCGTCAAATCTTCGTTCAGCCGCCTATTATATTGAGCGAAAGACGCGCTGGGAGGTCAAAGGTGTTCACTTCGCTACCATGTCGATTTACGTCTCGTTGACAAATGAACAGAAATGGCTGGTAACATTATTCCTGCTATCGCGACAACGAACGCTATCATATCGGGCCTGATCGTTTTACAAGCTTTGCACCTCTTACGCAAGTCTTACACCTCGCTCAAGAACGTGCACGTGCAGTTCAAACCTGCTGTTCCGCTCAGCACGGTCAATCTCTGCCCTCCAAACCCTAAATGCGGCATATGCAGAGACACGTACACGAAAGTGCAATGTGATCCTTCGCGCGTGACGCTTGGCGAGTTGGTGTACAACATCCTCGGAGACGGTCAAGGTGAGAACGGAGGGACTGGACAACGCGACGTCAGCGTCTACGAAGACAAACGCGTGCTGAGCGATCCAGACTGGGACGACAACGACGATCGCACGCTCGAGAGCCTCGGCGTGACGCGGGGCAAGTTTCTGACGATCGTCGACGAAGAGGAAGAGTGGGGGACGATCGCGGTGGCCGTGTGTGAGCTCCCGTGCGTCGCTTCCGCGTCTTTGGCCTCGTGCGGTGACTGACTAGGTTCTCGGCAGACCGAATCATGCGGCGGACGGTTCGGCGTTGATCTTGCCGTCGTCGTTGCCGAAGTCGCCTTTCCATGCTCGACCGTCGACGCCGCCTCCTGCGCCCTCGCGGAAACGCACCGCGCCCGACGACGACGACGACTCTCGGCCGAGCCAGCGGCCAAGAAAGCCAAGACGAACGGCGCAACCTTGACGTTGCCACCAGGGAGTCCGAGCAAGAAGAAGCGACTCGAAGAGGACGGACTGGTGTTGTTGGACGGCGCTGCGGACGGGATGGAGGACGACGTGATCGAGATCGAGTAGTGGGGGGATTTGCGTCGCTTGCGTGTTGTCGTTTCTGTCTCTCGTCGTCGTCGCTAATCGCTGTCTCGCATTTTTCTTCTTTACTCTTCTTTCGAACGAGGTGAGGCGGGGCGTTCGTTTGTCGGCCCCCGGGTTTGTCTCATCGGGTTTTTCGTAGATCGTTTCGTTCTGGGAACGTCGCTCGCGTTCGTGGCACCTGTCGGAGTTTTCTCGAGTCGAATGTCAAGGTAAATGCCACCCAGCTCACCGTCGTGGGAGTTGGCGCTGGGACCGAAAGCGTTCCCAGAGGCGTCAGGAGTGGGATCCGTGGCGTCTGTGACCTCTTGATCTGAGTCTGCTCGACGGGGACTGGTGTTTCGCACCGCTCCCAGCATTCTTGCCGGCGAGAGCTGGGCTTGGGCTGCTGTAACCTTCTGATTGCAGCGATTTTTCAAACAGTGGGCAGCGCATCCCTGCTGACGAAGACTTAGGGGGTGTGAAGGTCCTCGGATGCCCTCGATGACGTGACGCGGGTCAGCCTTGGACACGCCCGAGTGAACAGCCCCCAAGTTGGCGACTGCGGGTTCGGGTTCGAACGCGCGTGTCGCCCTGGCCTGTAACTCGAGACGAGTCTGCCTCGCGGGTTCGGACTCGGCGACGAACCTAGAGACGGCATCAGCGCGTCGTCCGTGCAAAACGGAGCGAGATCGTAGCTCGCCCGATGGTGGGGTACCCGTGTCGTTCCCGGGGATGCCGCTCAGCCCCGATCAACGGCGCCCAGATCTGCTGTCACCTGGCAGACAAGACGCCGAGCGCACGTTATCTTACTAACTTAGGGCGCGGACGCCCGCTTCTGTCTGATGCCATTTGAGGCGGGGTAGCTCCGCGGTGCGTGGCGTGCCTTGTGAAAAAAAAAAATCCTTTCACGACGGAGCCAACTTGTCGGCGTAGTACCTCCCCCGCGGGAAGGCCGATGACCAGAACACGATCCACACGTCGCGCCGGTGGCAGACGCCCGACGTGCGGGCGCGAACGCAAACACGGAAAGATCCTTGCGGCCGCCACCTGCCACTCCGGAGGAATTTTTGACTACATAGCCAGCCTCGGACTCGTCCGCGTCGCGTGCGTCACCATGTTACTCAAGGTTTCCCGACGCCGATGATCGATGATCGATTATGCATGCATGACGGGCGGTGGCACACGGTCCGTATCGCCGTACCATCGGGGTGGTGAGTACCTCATAGTGATGCCGCATCAAAATTGCAAAGTCATCAGAAGTCGTAGCACGCCACCGGGCGCTCTCAGGGGTTGGACTTCATCTGCAAGAACGCTGTGAAGAGCGGTTCGTCGATTGTTACGCAACTGAGCAACGCCCTGATGAGAACCTTACGCGACGCTAATTGATCCAAATGGGCGGTAATTGCGTTTTTGTTCTTCCAGACGAAGCATTTTGCCTCGGCTGGTTTCCGCAGCCTTGGAGTATCTATTTCCGCGATATGATGTGGCCGCACAAAAGATGATATCCCGCGATGGTGTATTGCGAGGACGTCGGAGTTCCGTGGGTGACCGCGATTTCCCGATGACCATGCGGATTCTTGACGGATTCGTGATCCTTCCGTCCTAGGTCCCGCGATGCGATTGCAAGAGAATATCGCCATCGGTCGGCCTGTGCGCATGAAATGCTAATTGGAAAGTGCTCGCTCGTTTCCATCTTGCGTTCAGCCCTTTAGCCCCCCTCTAGTCATTCGAGTATCATGGTCACAGTGGATCAAGCGTTCAAGGGATGGCACCCGGGCGAACAGGCCGTCCAAAAGTTGATGTGCCTTCCTGAACGGGTGTCTGTGGCTGCGATCGTCGACAGGCTCCCGGAACAGCATCGCGTATTCCATAGCACCCGCTTGCACTACGTTCCTGTCACGACCTTGGACGACGAGGGTCGTCCGTGGGCGTCCGTACTCTGTTCGTCTCAAGGCACGCCGGGATTCATCCATTGCCCGTCGGACACAGCGCTGCACATCCACGCGCGGGTGTGGCCTGGTGACCCCATCCGTACCACTCTCGCCCGTCTCGGGGATCTGAAGGACGAGCGACTCGCGTCGGGGCTCGGACTCGAACCAAGCACGCGCCGAAGGAACAAGTTCGCTGGAAGCGTGTCGTACGCCAGCTTCGACGGCGACGATCTGACCCTCCGTCTGTCCGTCTCTCACGCGTTGGGGTACGTCCTCCCCCGAACTGCTCGCACCGTTCGAATCGCTGACCGCGCTCCCGCGTAGGTTGTGTCCGAAATACATCAAAGTGAGGGAGCTCGTACCGCACCTGGACGTCGAGCCGCGGGTCGTGCACAGGCAGTGGCACATGGCACCGGGAGCGAGGTTGCCGGACGACGTCATCCAGTTCGTGCATCGGATGGACACGGCCTTTCTAGCTACCTCCTATGTCGCCCGGTCCGAAGATGCCGATGTTCATCCCTCACGCGTGGCCACCAATCACCGCGGAGGGAGACAGGGATTCGTTCGTGTACGTCCAGGGGACGGAAGAACTCTCGTGTTACCAAACTATACAGGTACGCCATCCCTCTCCGACGGCGCAGAGGGCGTCCTTGTGACCGTTGTACTCATGTCGTTCAATGTTTCCAGGCAATCGTATGATGAACTCTCTGGGAAATATCCTCGTTACTCCATTGGCTGGGATCGTGTTCCCTTGTTTCTCCACCGGAGCGGTGCTCTACATGACGGGCACGGCCGAATCGCATTTCGGAGAATCAGCGAGAAGGCTCATGCCGCGTGTGAGCGCTGCCACCACCATCTACGTATCTGGCTTCTCCTTTGTGGAGAATGCTATGCCAATTCGCGAGACCCCTGACGCAGCCGAAGACAGTCCGTACTGGCCTCCAGTCAGCTACCTGTCAGAAGAGACACCTCCGGAATCCCCGTACCAAGACGTTGCACTTTCTCTCGTCAAGACGCGCGTGCACAACGACACGCTGGCGACGTTTACGTTCGAAGCAGCACATCCAGTGGAAATACGCCCCAGTCAGAACGCAGTCCTTGATCTCTCCCACTTCGTCAGGGAACGCGCCGCTCAACTCGTAGACTGGGCGCCGGGCACCTGGGCCGAGAGCGACGACTGTGTGCGTACGTGGACCGTGTCCGTTCCGCCAACCCCGAGTTCCCCAGCCACGTTCTCTCTCACCATCCGATTGATCGAACGCGGTCTCATCACCCCGGTCCTCCTTCGACTCGCGCACGGGATGGATCCGAATCGCGAGGGCGCGGCCATCGACGTCGCGTCTCTGGGAATTGTCGCACAGCTCCGTGGCATCGGTGGGACGCTTCCGGTCCCAGAGCCGCTTGCGGCGTGCGACGTGGGCCGTCGCCTGCTCTGGATCGCAGGAGGAATTGGCCTGACGCCTTTCCTTGGCTTGACGCGCTACGCCACCCATCTCGCGCGGCGCGGGTACGGCGTGTGGGACGTTGTCCTCGTCGTTTCATCGCGCGAGCCAGAGGTGATGCTGTCCCTCGTTCTCGAAGCCTACTTTGGTCGGGACGACTCCAAGTCCGGGGTTGATCGAGAAGACGATCGTCCCCCGATCGATTTGACCATTTCGATTCATCTCTTCAGTGATCGTACCCTGCATGAGATTCCACGCCTGCCCTCCTATGTGTCTGTTACGATGCACGATGGGCGCATCGACGATGATGGGACGTTCTTTACAAGCGTGGACGCGTGCGACCGGGAACCACACATCTGTGGACCCCTTCCGTTCGTCCTTAACGCGATGAAGTCGCTTACTGCGGCAGGAGTGGAGCCGGAGAACGTGCTTAGAGAGCGGTTCACATACTAAGTAGTTCCGTAGGTGTAACGCTTGGAACTCGGGTCGTGTAATTATTGCAGTGTATGTCGTCACCCATGTACGTGGAGACTCAGGTAACTTGATTCAAAGGCTCATGAATTTTTCCTCGCGACTCTAATGATACACGACATATTTGCATTGTATTTATCTCACGATGCAGTCTTGTCAAGCAGAGCTAGGCGGAAATAAGGTTAAGAACCAATAAACGAGCCCCTGAGGAAAGGAACAGTGCGCACGAATGGGCTTAGGGTGGGCGCGCACCAGCAGACAAAGTGCCTGCGGTGGTTTTCTGGACAGCATCCAACTGTTCCATTTTGTGCATCCAGTGGAGAAGACGGGGGCTTAATAACTCCCCTTCGGGGATGGCCTTGAGGTCCGCCAAGAGCGGGAAGAGGAAAAAGTCCGCCCAAGACAATTTCTCGCCAAAGACGTATCCCTCTGGAGACATGTGCTCCTCAGTCTTCTTGAGGAATTTGCGCAGAAGCTCAACGCCCGGTGCGATGTTGCGGCGAACCTCCTCGTCTGAGAGTTTGCCCTCGTCGATGGCGGCGACGCGAGGTTTTACTACTCCCTTTTCGACAGCCGGGAAGCCTATAAAAGGAGACGTCAGGTTCTCGATCATAAATTTGTGATCCGAAACGAGCGTGCCAGTGGCTGGGCGGGGCGCCGCCCGCGCGCCGTCCGATCGGATAATCATAGGTATTCGGTGAACAAAAAGCTCACCGTGTGCGCCAGCGAAACTGACAAACTCCCACATCTGTTCAGCGATGAGAGAATGCCCATCTCTGTTGGCGATGCTGAGCGTGGGCTCTGGCGCGACGCGATCAATGTAGCGTGCGATCGCCTGAGACTCTCTCAGCTTGAGATCGACCTTCTTGCCATCGATCTCGTGGATGACGAGCGTGGGCAAGAAACCGAACGGATGGTTCTCGTAGGCGACCTCTGAGTGAGGCACGACACGGACCTGGTCGAAGGGGATTCCCTTGTAGGTGAGGGCGAGAGTAATGGAGCGCGTGAAGGTGCTAAAGGGAGTTCCGATGACGGTAAACGGAGGGGAAGGCATGGTTGTGGATGAGGAGGTGAAGAGGCAATATCAGATTCTTAACTGTCTTTGAGCTGGCACTGCGGATGGATAGAATTGCACCATCTCCCCCCGAGCCATGTCCGCTGGGCTATTTTGAGAAGGAACTTCCTCCGAGTCGGAATTCTGCTTCTGATGGCACACCTGATCGCAATCTCACATGACCGTGGTGGAAAAGAAACACGATGGCACGTTCAATACATATTTATTCGCTTACAGTGACTTCTAACTAGGATGGGGACGTGGGAATGACATCAACCTCTCTGCAAGCTTCGTAATCCATTCTTTTCTAGGAAGGCGTCGTGGTTCAACGTCCCTGAGGAGAGCACACGTCAGATGGCACGTTCAACAGATGCTAGCGGATAAACTCGCCTTCAAGCTTTCAAGAACTCAGACTCGCTCAGTTGATCGTACGGGCACGAGGCCGGCTCGTTTTCGTCAAGCAAGAAATACTGCTTGGACTCGCGGGAACCAAGGTCACCGTAATTCTTGAGCTCAGGGCTCACGGAGATGGGGTCATATTTTGCGAGCAGGGCACGAACTTTTGCGAGTGCTCCAGTGCGCTTCGCATCAGTGCTAAACAAGATGTCGAAGATCCACTTGGGTTGGAACACGATGGTGACACCGGGGGCATAGCGAGAGCGACGGACTTGATGGGCAGGGGTCTGAATTACGGTGAAGAATGGCTCCCCACCGAAGCAGAGACACCATTTGTCCGTGTCGATGTCGCGAGGCACATCAGTGGGCCAAGGCTTGGTGTCAAGTTTGGCAAGACCGTTGAGCAACTCCCAGAACAGCCTGTTATACTCCTCGATCGTCCTTTGGTGTGGCATCTTCTTTGCCAACAGGACCAGTGACGTATTTGGGCCGAGGTCGCGCGCTTGCGGCAAGTATACAGTCAGCGCAGTGGCTAGAGAACGGATGTGGCGGGAGTCAGAGAGGTCGTCTGAATCGATGAACATGTACAATTGATCGTCCGTTTTGAATCCTTTTGTGGCATAGATGCACGGGAACACGAGGTCTTCGTCGAGCAGCACCTTCTTGTAGTCTTCATATGCCTCGCGCTGCCAAGTGCCTTCGGCAAAGACCGTTGCAACTTGTGCTCTGGACGACGCATCAGCATACTTGTATCTCCGGTGGTGCGTCGACTCCCTTACCTAGTCAACGGCTTTCCGCTGTAATCAGTGACATCCCCTTTGAAAACGGTCCGTATGGCAGTCTGCGAGACAAGCGTTGAACGATAGTCTTGGAAATGGCAATGGACAGTACTAACGGCGCCGGAGGCAAATATTTCCCCCAATCTTCGAAAAACACTTGGAAGCTTGACGGAAGCCGCGTTGGCAAAAAGTGTGATGAGAATCCCACCGATGATCGATGAGGCCAAAAAATAGATGTCGAACATGATGAAATGGGAGGATCTGCTAGTGATAATCGAACACAATTATCGCGCCTTTTAAAGCTCTGGTTCTGTTGAAAGGACACATGTTTGCTGTCTGCGGTGCGAAATAACATATTCCTCCGTTAGGATAAGCCGTCTTCGCTTCGGCTGTAAAACATGAACGCTCACACACTGGCCAAATGACTGCCCAACAAGACAATGAAATAGTAAAATACCTTAACTTTGGGTCGGCACCATAGTGTTTCCAAGGGAGTTGATTGTAACTTGAACGAATTTGGCCTACAGGATCTAGCGAAGAAAACGGTTCTGAGATCGTCGCTCATCTCCTTTGGCCGACAACTCAGAATAATTATCAGAGCCTGAGCTTGCGAACCTTGCATTCTATGCTTCCTTGTTTGGATGTGCCTCCGAGTGCAGTCGCTAAGTCGGCGTCCACGAAAAGCCGAATTTGATCGCCGGTATTATTTCTGAAAACGAGGTCAATCGTGCCAGATTGCACGCGTTAATGGTCATGTGTCTACCCATCATGTGGAGACCCGTTTGAGCAGATGGTCCAAATGGGGATTCCTTAAAGTTGAACCTTAACACCCACCGTCTAAATCCTCAGCTCCAGTCCCCTAAGAAGGATGCCGCTATGAAGGTTGTTCCTCCGGTAGCTTAGTAAGCCGCTTGCGAACATGTGCGCGAAAACTTACTCCGAGACTGTGCGCCGCGTGTGGCCGCGCGCACCGCTCTATTCGAATTACGTGGTGCCGGTCCGACAACGGGCTTTCCGATCAGCACCGAATTAGCGGCGACTTCATAAAGACATCATAACATCTGCGACACATAAAGTTAAGCGTCAATTTTCCGAGGTGTGAGATGCTGCATCTATTTGTCATATGCCGCTGATTTGAACAGCCACCAACACCAGGCACCACGATGATGTTTGCCCCGCAAGTTGAGATTGTGTTGGTCCCCGCCAGAATGTACGCTCATGGGATATGAACGGTGACCGCAGTTTTATCTAAACCATTCGGAGACTTGGCATAGCATCACCTCACAGCCTGCGAGACACTCTGTCAACGTGACATTTCTCCTCCTGATGACGGGCGTGAGGCACCGCACCATCGACTGTAAGTTCCAGACAATCTTGGAAATTACTCATCCGGGCTCTTCGTCCTCACTTACAGGCACAGTGTTCACCGCGATCTGTCAAAAAAAGTGGCTACTGAGATCTATAAAACATCCTCTTTCAGCTTCTCAGGAATCAGCATTCGCCCGCCAACTGGAACCACGACGAAGTGCGATGCGTCTTCTCATTCTCACAGCTGCTGCCATTTTTTCGGGGATTTCATCCGTGTCGGCAAAAGCGAAGCGTGATGCAAGCCAGCCTTACTTCAATATTTACCAGGGTCCAGAAGAACAGGATACCGTCGTCAACGACCCATCAACTTCGCTAGAATATACCCTCTCGGGCGGTCAGCCGTGAGCCCGCTCCTCCTCCCCTTAGGTCCCCGCTGCTCACTCCCACTTATTATAGCTATCCCAACCCCTATTTTACAGACAGACTGGGAACAGAGGGTCCTGTGCTAATTCAAGCGACTAACTTGGTAATCTTTTTGTGTTGGATAAGCCTTCTTTCTCATGTTCGTCATCTCAGATTGAGCACATCGCTCACTTCGTTCGAGAGCGAGTTGTAAGTGCCTCTTCTACCCACAATTTCTGTTGCTTACTACATGTGATCCAGCCTGAACGCACTGTCCATGCCAAGGGTGCAGGTGCTCATGGCTGGTTTGAAGTCACCACCGATGTCGGCATGAAGCACAGCATCGCGAAAGTGTTAGACACTGTGGGTAAGCGTACCCCGGTGACAGGGCGTTTTTCGACGATTGCCGGGAATCTTGGGAGCCCAGACACCGTCCGCGACTTGCGGGGCCTAGCCTTTAAGTACGTTTTTTTTTTAATATGAAAGTCGTACCATGTTGATTTTACCATTCGAAGGTTGCGCACGGAGGACGGGATTCTCGACTGGGTAGGTTCAGATCTTGGCGTGAGATAATCTCATAGACCAATTCTCCCCGCAGGTGTTCCTAAACCATCCTGTATTCTGGCTCCGTGACCCGGTCAAGTTCACACGTAGGTTGCTATCCATTCTTAGCATGATCACATCTGACCAAGCGCTCGCGAACGCAGACTTTATCCATTCTCAGAAGCGCAACCCCCAGACAAACCTGCTTGACCACAACGTAAATATTATTTTACGAGACTGCTTCTTTGCTAAATCTTCCTTCCCCGCAGAACTTCTGGGGTATGCCCGGCAACACTTCTATGATATTTTCTAACTTCCTTGGATTACTAGATTACTTGTCTGCGAACAACGAGTCCATCTACCAGGTGCGTCACATGCCAAAAGTTCGCTATTTTCCAGATACTAACGGTGCATGTAGGTTATGCGTACCATGTCCGATCTCGGCACGCCTTATGGCTTCCGGTCCGTTCACCTCTTCTCTCATTACCGACCTGATCTTAAATCCGCGATAGTCACATGAATGGGTTCAGTGGCAATACATTCCGCGCGGTCAAGAGTGACACGGAGTGGTACTACATCAAGTAGGCTGTTTTCCGAGTTCGGCTCTTTTGCTCCCTGACGCGACTTAGAACGATTGCCGTATCGGATCAAGGGATCAAAAATAACACCAACGCGGAGTCCATCGTCCAGGCCGGGCAGAATCCTGACTTTGGTATCCAGGATCTCTTCGACGCCATTGAAGAGGGCAATTATCCTAGCTGGACCATTTACTGGCAAATTTTGACCCCGCAACAGGCGGAAAAATACAGATGTCAGTATCTATTTTTACTCGCGCTTTGAGAACCGCAATTGACTTGGCATCAGACAATATTATGGATCTTACCAAAGGCACGCC
>JBBPMC010000705.1:0-17614 GCA_038090115.1 Strobilomyces echinocephalus
CGTCTTCAGTTCCTCAGAACTTGCAGCTCACTCCTCTGCGAACACACCGAACAACGTCTACACCGCCATCCGAGGAGAAGTGTTTGACCTCACACAAGTTGCGGCGACGCATACACGCATTGTCCCCGTCATTCCCTCAAAGGCTATCCTGCAGTACGGCGGCCTTGACGCGACTAACTTGTTCCCTGTGCAGGTGCGTCGTATCCTTTCATTGCACTTGCTCCATGTTCACTGTCTTGGCAGGTCAGCGCCCTTTGCAACGGTGTCTCTGGATCGGTCAGCCCGTGGGTGCAGCTCAGCGCGGCGAATACGACG
This sequence comes from Strobilomyces echinocephalus, assembly GCA_038090115.1. Classification (NCBI taxonomy): domain Eukaryota; kingdom Fungi; phylum Basidiomycota; class Agaricomycetes; order Boletales; family Boletaceae; genus Strobilomyces; species Strobilomyces echinocephalus. The sequence goes on from JBBPMC010000705.1 coordinate 316, forward strand.
GACCCTAACGCCCAATACCACGACTTCCGTGCGATTACCAATGATTCCCGCCCTGACTGGTACTTCGAGAGTATGACAATCATGCGTTGGAACAACCGCGTCGGCTATATGGGATATACTCCTCAGGAAATATCCAGCATGGCGAATTCCAAGCACTCCCTCGGTATCTATGATGGTCTGGTCTATGATTTGACCAGTTATGTGAACTTCGGTCCTGCTGTTCAGGGGCCGAACGGTCAACAGGCTCCAAGCACGGATGCGCAGTTCATGCATTCTGACCTCGTCAATCTCTTCAAGTACAACTCTGGTCAGGACCTCACCAAGGCGATCAACAACCTTAACATTGACTCCGGCACGCTCACCGCACAGAAGACGTGTCTTCGAAACTTGTTCCTCATCGGCATGGTAGACAACCGGAATTCTCCCCAGTGCTTGTTTTCGCAGTATATCCTTCTCGCACTGTCTGTCATGATGGTCAGTATTATCGCCTTCAAGTTTATCGCCTCCATCAACTTTGGATCACCTCGTGCACCGGAGGATCACGACAAATTCGTGATTTGTCAGGTTCCTTGCTACACGGAAGGAGAGACTTCGCTGCGCCGTACCATCGACTCACTCGCCCAGCTCAAGTATGACGACAAACGCAAGCTGATCCTTATCGTCTGCGATGGCAACATTGTCGGTTCCGGCAACGATCGACCCACCCCCCGTATCGTCCTTGATATTCTTGGTGTAGATCCCAACCTTGACCCGGAGCCGTTGAGTTTCGTGTCCCTTGGAGAAGGCGCTCGGCAACACAACATGGGCAAGGTGTACTCTGGCTTGTACGAGTGCGCTGGCCACGTCGTGCCTTACCTCGTGATCGTCAAAGTCGGCAAGCCAACTGAGAGATCGCGACCTGGCAACCGAGGAAAGCGAGATTCGCAAATGGCCATCATGCACTTCTTGAACAAGGTACGTCCATGCTTGGAGCGAAAGTCATGCAGTAACTCATTGGCGAGCAGGTCCATTTCAATTCGCCGATGAACCCACTCGAGCTGGAGATGTACCACCAGATCAAGAACGTCATCGGCGTTAACCCGACATTCTACGAGTATCTCTTCACTATCGACGCTGATACCACGGTGGATCCATTCTCTTTGAACCGGTTGATCTCTGCGTGCGTAGCCCGCTGCATTCACTTCAATTGCTGCTGATATTTCTTTGACAGCATGGTTCACGACAAGAAGGTGCTCGGTGTCTGTGGTGAGACGACGCTCTCCAATGCCAAGCAGTCCATCATTACGATGATGCAAGTCTACGAATACTTCATCTCCCACCACATGGCGAAAGCCTTTGAGTCTCTTTTCGGTTCAGTCACCTGTTTACCCGGTTGTTTCACGCTTTTCCGTCTCCGTACCGCCGACACGCACAAGCCTCTGTTGATCTCAAACCAGATGATCTCCGATTACTCCCAGAATCGCGTTGACACGCTGCACATGAAGAACCTGTTACATCTAGGAGAGGATCGTTATCTGACGACTCTGCTTCTGAAACACTTCCCGATAAACAAGACGCAGTTCGTCCGCGATGCCCACGCGTACACGGTCGCACCAGATGACTGGAAGATTCTGCTTTCGCAACGGCGTCGTTGGATCAACTCGACAGTACACAACTTGGGAGAACTGATGTTCCTGGATCAGCTTTGCGGTTTCTGCTGTTTCTCCATGCGCTTCATCGTCATGATGGATTTGGTGTCGACGTTGATCCAACCCGTCACCGTCGCTTATGTAAGCTCGTTGCTTGATCTGGTTCGCATTGCTAATGCATCGCGTGGAACAGATCGTTTACCTGATCGTTTCAGTCGCTGGCGAAGGCAAGACTGTTCCCATTATCTCACTCATCATGATTGGCGCGGTGTATGGCCTTCAAGCTCTCGTGTTCATCCTTCGTCGCAAATGGGACATGGTTGGATGGATGATATTCTACATGCTTGCCATTCCTATCTTCTCCTTCCTCCTCCCGATTTACTCCTTCTGGCGCATGGACGACTTCTCGTGGGGTGCTACGCGTGTCGTACTTGGAGAGTCGGGCAAGAAGATCATCGTCCACGTACGTTGGCTCTTTTTGCTGTTGGATAGATGCTTACACGATCACTTTATAGGACGAGGGCAAGTTCGATCCTCGCGCAATTCCTCTCAAGACTTGGAATGACTACGAGAACGAGCTGTGGGACAAGGAGTCCAACCACTCCATCGGGTCCTGGGTTCCTCCTGGTCATCAATACAAGGAAGGCTACGCTGAGTCGCGGGCTACGTCGTTGTATGGACACGAAACATTCTACGAACCGCGCAACCACTCTCCTGCACCGTCGCAACAATTCGGCATGTTACCCCCAGCAGGATACCAATCTGGCCGTGCCACACCCATGTCACAGCTCCGGCCCTTGAGCGACATGGGCGCGTTGTACCCCTCGCAGTCGATGGGCTCTCGACCAACGACCGCTTACTTTGACACGCCACCTATGCAGAGCCCCCACGGAGAGGGGACGCCGAACGATGCAGACCTCGAGCGGAGCGTGGAAGACATTCTGCGAACCGCCGATTTGAACACGGTGACGAAGCGGGAGATCAGAAGGGTCTTGGAAGATCGGTTCGGGATGGACCTCACGCCGAGGAAAGCGACGATCAACGCTGCAATCGATCGGGTGCTGCTGAACCACTCATGAACTGACCGTCGCGGACGGACGTGGAACGGACCTCATTGGATCTAGCATATACATACAAGTTACCCTCGAGCAAAGTCGTCTTTTTGGATGCTGACACTCTTTTAATCGTATCTCTCTTGGATGGTCGGTCGTCGTGCGCGACTAGAACCATGTTTTATTTCTTTCGCGTTGGCGGACGTTGGCTGCTCTTTCTTTAACATACACTCATCTAGTGACCGTTTGGCACGCTGTACGTACATAGTCGTCGCACGTCGTCGTGCGCGCGCGCGCTCTCGTTTTTATCCCTGCTTTCTCTCACTCGCATAAGCCTTGGACTTCTTTTCTTTCCTTTTTTGCCACGTCCACTTTCGATGGCCATGTGATGCGAACGCAATGCAATGTAATGTGCTTGGAGATATCTTCTTTCATTCTACGAAGTCTGCCAGCTCGAATTCCTCAGACGTTCTGGGAAACTAATGAGTCGCATTTATAGTCACCAGTAGTCGTCGGCTCATGGTCGAGCATGATCGGAGGCTAGAAATTATCAAAATGTGGTGCGGTACGTGGAATCGAAGCCAGGTTTTCTAATGATCCGAATCAGGGCAATTTTCCTAGGGACTGGTGCTTCCAGCGCGCGAAACTTCTCTTGCCGACAACCAAGACTATGTCTTCTGCATCGGCGGAGGTTCAAACGCTCACTGCTCCTTCATATTCGCCCGTGTAGTTCGGACTGCTTCAAAGCTATCTCGCCATTATGGCGAAGCAACTGGGTCGCGGTCAATTGCAAATCCGAACGCGTGTCATGACCGACACTGGGCCCGGACTGTAAAGTAGCCTCAGGGTACGAGTAAGTACATACTTGTAACCACGAATCGCGTGTCGTGTCGCTTTTGGGTTTTGGTTCTTCTTAGCTGATGAGCTTCCCGATCTAGCGATGATGCTTCCGGGGTGAGGAGCCTCTCTTGCCATTGATGAGGACTGTGTCGTTTTTATCTATATACGTTGACAAAGGTTCAAACGTTCGCTACTCTTGGATATTTGCTCGAGCAGTGACTGCTTCACAGAAGGTCGAGACAGCCTAAGCTTGGCAAATAAGCTCGCTGCTCATTCTCCGCGCATGATCAAGAAGATCGAAAACGTCACGTTCAATTCAGACGATCTGCTTGAACAGCGCCAGTGTCACCCTGAGTACACGGAACGACTTGGAGGATTGTCGTCGTAGCTTTCACGATCCGGACAACCTGGCAAGAGATTCGACCTGTAGGCAACGTCACAGCTGCGGTTTGGCCTGATTACTCCGTAACAACCTGTTTCATCTGATACATGTCGCTGTAGAAGAAAAGGCGGATCTATGCTTACTTTCCATGCTTTCAAGCCTAGGACACCTTGCGAGGGTGCGCGACGAGCTTCGAACTGGGATTTTACAATTTGCACGTCAAATCTTTGAATCTCAATCACCTAACGCTCATACATTTCAATTCAACGCAATACATGACGATTGACTGTACCTAGCTCATCTCAAACATCTCCTGCCAACTTACAATAACGACAGTTTCCTTGTAAGCTATTGGTGGACCTTTCGAGTCCCACGGCCGATATATCAGGATACCCTCGAGGCCGCCCGCGAAAGACAGGAAAGAAACTGGAACCTTAGAACAATCGTGTGAGCATCAGTAAATGGTCATTGATGAACAGATTTTTCCAGGGACTCCCCACGGTCCAAACCAACGGGGGATCACTACCAGTGATTACCTCGATTCTAGCGTATTCAGACGTCAGCGATCAAGAGTACGCGAGGTAGATCGGAGATAAACGTGTGGGGTCCGCCCTCACGACCCAGGGAGTTGAAGCTCCATTCACCGCAACCACTTGTTGACCCGGGCGAACAACTCACCCTCACCTCCGAAGTCCCGTACAGTCAGGATGTACTCATCTCCTTCCTGACGCGTCCCACTACATGAAAGGGATGAGGCATATAGAACATAGGGAATTCGTTAGTGTCATATGAAGAGTAGTTGACGCACAACTACGAATCGCCGCCGGGCAAAGGCAATGACGGAGTCAGCGCCGACAATTGGATTAGGTTTTGCGAGCAGTCTGAGGTGATACGTTCCGGGTCGAGGATTGCTGATGTTCTTGCATACACTGGACTGAGATGTGGATTTAAAACGACGCAGACAAAAGCCAACCTTGTATCGGTTCCGCAATGGACTGACACCCCATATATATATCATTGCACGAGCGCGCCCTTGAACTTTATATCTGAGTTGTATTCCAGTGTCCGAGTACCAGACGGGGTGCATTAATTCAGGGAAGCTGTGGTATGAGCCTTATGAGTCTGACATGTGAGTCAGAGATTGGAAACGCGAGGTACCTGCAGCTGGTCAACAACTCAGATTGAACGTCGGAGTCCAGGGTGCTGACAATACAAATATGAAAGGATATTCGTTCCGTCCGCTCGCCGCTCGGGAGAGGAGGGGAAGAATGAGCGGGAGAGCGTGGGTACTAAGAGCGCGAAACCGGGACAGAACCTGACCTTCCGGGTAGCGCGTGATCTGCGAGGGCGGGAAACCCAGGCTGGTAGTCAGGCTGGCGCGCTCCGGACCCCAGGAATGACCAATGGAGGCAGGGTGAAACAGAAAAGGACGAGCGATGCGGCCCGAGAACAAGAAGCGCCGCCCCTCGCTTACATACGCCGCAAGTCCGCGCTCTGCCTCCATCAGGGGCGGTAGTACTTACACAAGGGTTCTCGTCAAAAATTTTGTCTTTCGACTCTTTCTCGCTTTCTCGGCATAGAACTTCGAGGACGGGCGACGCCCGAACTCAAACAGCAAGGATTTGATCCAAGGGCCACCATTTACAGCCGGGTCGTCGCTGCCCTTGGTTCTGGAAATAACATTCGAGAAGTCGCCAGTTCTTCGTCGAACGCACGATCGGGTAAGCAGGCGGTACGTGGGATTCAAGTCGAAGTCCCCTACACAATATACAATCAAGGCGTTGATCATCATGGTCGGCGTGACTACCGATCACTTGCTGTGAGCCGGTAGGCGGCCTGGCATCACCGTCAAGTCGCCGTTTATGACGCATTGCCTCTTCATTCGACATGGTTTATATACCAGGTTGACTGAGGATACCTGTTCACTGTGGCTCTCTATGTTTCGTTTGAACACTATTCACCCTTCCCCGAGTTTCGATTCTGCGCTGTCTGCGAAGCTCCTATTATCCGATCCCATTCTGCAAGTTTACCAGCAGTGCAACTATGTCTCGCGTATGTCCACGAATATGTCTCAGTCGATCAATCTCACAAATATGCATCCTAGTCTGCATTGGTACCGCAATCTTATACGACTACGGTGAGAAATTGCTTCGTCGCTTCGCCATGTCGAACTAAGTGGTAAATTACCACAACACAGTGCTCACATTTCCGAGTGAGGTATCGTGTCATTGACCTATGCAACATTTTCGCCGACTCACAGGCTGACGCAGATAGAACTCATTTGGGTCAGCCAACGACGTATCTTAAATGTTGCGTCTCTGACCACGTTACAGCAACAACCTTGGTCTAGAATCTCCTTTTTATTTGTTCTCGTGAGTATCCACTTTCGGGAATCGGGGTCGTGTGCCAATTATCTTTCCTAGGTTCGTTATCTTGGCTGTTATTGTGCCTTGTAAGTGTACATCACCCGCAAATGCTCGCGGACATTGACTAGTGCCTAGTGGCATACCGTTTTGTAGGGTGAAAACACCTAATGTACTGCGGGTTCGACTGACGAATATCTTTTTGAGATATGGCCACCTTCGTGGTTCCTGGAGAGATTGTACAGGTGATGTGATTCTTCTCGCGCTGTATCATGGCCTATAACAAGCGATCCACTCAGATGTATGTACTAATTTGTCGTGCTGAATGACGGACGATATTCACCACAAACAGGTGTAAGTGCCTTGATCTGGGTATCCACTGTGTGTATCTTATGCGTCTCAGGTCACACGGTTTACATTTTGAATCAGGTAGCGATTTTGGTTTTCCTTGCTGCCGCTGATCGTGAGTTGCAACGCATCTTCTTAGTACATCTGCAAATAATGAAACAGTGGTGATGATTCTTCGTGTGTGGGCGATGTATGGCCAGTCGAAGTCAATCCTCGGCATGCTGCTTATGACGTATATCCCACGAATCCTCCTTGCTACCGCCGTTACTGTCATCAGTATCGTGCCCATGGGTTTCTCTGGTACGCAACATTTATCATGATGCTATGCTCAGAACTGAATGTTTGGACTTCTCTCTTCTTATTTGCTTGGTGTCCCAAGTGGGCGCAGTTGAAGCGGTCGACTCGTCGACCTGTTTTACAAGCACTCCTTTGTATGACTGGTTCTATTACACTACCTTTCTGCAACTTGTTCCTGGTATCGTGACATTTATCTTGACAGTCGTTCGGTTTGTGAGGCAGTCACTTCAAATGTACCGAGCGACGAAGCGGTGGCAGCTCAATCGATATATGAACCTACTCTTCAGAGAGGGTGTCATTTATTTCCTAATGTACGTCTTGTCATTTTGCACGCCAGAAGGTAGCATACTGACGGAGGCATCGTACGGTAGCGCAGTACTCTTTGGTCTGATCAACGTGCAGACTCAGCGGCTTTTTTTCTCCGTCACCACCTATGCGTTGTCCGCGACGCTGTTCCTGACCAGCAATATCCCCGTGTTCACACTTACCCCTCGTTTCATCTTGAGCATACGCGCGCTTTATGCTCGCGATCTTCGAAGCAGACGAGGATATGGAATCGACACAGGGTTTGGCCTCTCGTCGCTAGGCAATTCGAGTGCGGGTGGGACCGCCATAGTGTTTGCAGACATCTGGCAAGATGGAGGGTCTGAACGGGAAGAAGAGGTCCTGACTTGACGGAAGGAAATCAACCACTGACAAGCAAGGTGCCTTGCAAGCGTTTGAAAGAATAATGCGAGGTGAACGCGGAATTTCGTGACAAACAGGAAATTCGCTCGTTAAGGTCGACGCCTTCCGAGCCGATACTATTAATACCCATGACTCATGTGTCATTTTTGAGACCGGGTTCATACCAGATGTTGTCGAGCTTCCCAATCTAGTGATGACTGTTCCGCCGGAGTGCTTCCAGAGGAGCCACTCTTTCCAACGACCACGAAGTATTACGTCTACTTTCCTTATTCGCGTCGGTGGGGATTCCAGTATTCAGCTCCGAGGCACGTGCCAATTTCGTGACTTTCAATCCTCCCTCTGCTCTTCTTCAACCCCCTTAGCACGACAAGACCCTTCCACTTGTCCCACAGCCGTGTAACGCGCTTCCAGGATTTCGTTGATTCGAAGATGTCGAGGTGGCAACGCAGGTGACGGGGCCACAGCGCCGAAGCGTTGTTGCAGGCCGCCAGCTGTTGGTCAATTTGTCAAACACACCATCATCCAGTGGAGCCTAACAGCCACATGCTGTGCGCGTCGAACCCAGAACCTAGTAACTGGTGGCGTCACTGCTGCCATTGTGGCTTCCTGTGTGGGCTCCGAGAGGCTACTAATCCATAGGCCGCGTTTCCGGAGTGGTTCACTGGCAATCCGGATATGCTGAAGCACTGCCCCTTCCATGCGAATTATTCAGTATATCAGGGAGACGCGTCACCCGGCGACCCGTGTTCGGCCCCCCGCCACATGTTCGTTTGGTCTACTGCTAATTATATATATATACCTCGCGGCATACAACGAGTCTATGGCGTCCCTTCTGCTGTCGGCCCAGGAGTCTTTCCGACTCAGCAGCTACGTCTCCTGTACGTACGCGAAAAGTGCTCTTGTTGATTGAATTGATCATATGGTTTATGTAGTTGTCGTGGTCACTGCGGTCGTTTACGATTATCGTGGGTGATACCGAAGCATCATTTTTCGTTTGATCGTGTTGAAATCAGGATTGTGCTCTCGTGAACCAGTTCTTACGCTTCCGAGTGAGGTATTGCCATGCTTCTCTCCTCGTGTTCCCACCTAAATCACCGCTATGCAGATAGAACACATTTGGGTATGCAGCCACGCGCTTCTCTGCGATATGTTTTTTAATGCTACTCACAGAGGCGGCCTTGGACATGGGTGTCTTTTCTATTCGTTCTGGTGCGCATGTAATCTGGGATTTTGGAGGTGTGTTTATGTATGCTCGCGCTGGCAGGTTCGTTATCCCGGATCCTATTCTGCCATGTAGGTCGGTCGCGCCGCGTTTAGCACGTATACTGAAATCCGTTTATCAGCGCTACATCCCTTGGTATGTCGTAAATGTCCCATAGAATTTATTTCTCTGACTGTACAAAAGTCGGTAATAACTTCTGGATCGTGGATGCGAAGGTTGGATTTTCCAAAGCATCTGTGTGTCATATATGTGATGCTCAGGAGGCTGTTGAAAATCTAACAGGAGTATGTATGGTTACATGTTGGAGGATGACTGGCTGATATCAAGAGGACAGATGTAAGTCCTTGTGGAGCGCTAAAACATTTCCCGTCATGACCACGATGTCCGCTTCCAGACTACCTGATCTATGTGTTGAACCAGATCGCATTTTTACTTTTTCTCGGAGCTGCTGACGGTACGTTGCACTGCGGATGGAGCCGCTAGCTGATAAAATACATGAACAAATAGCGGTGATGGTCCTTCGCGTGTGGGCGACGCACAACAGGTCTAGGCGAATTCTTGCCGTTCTCCTCACGATGTACATCCTAGAAATCATCGCTGCCACCGTCATGACTGCACTTTTCATTTTCAGGGGTTCTGTAACAGGTATGTACACGCTAATTACACTATATGCGCAAAACAAGCTGTAGACACTCAATGCCGCACCATCTACCTGTCCTTGTCTAGCAGTAACCATTCCAGCGCTGAAGGTTTCGTTTTGTGCTGAAATTACGACCTCCGATTGGGCAAAGTTCATGGCCATTCCACAACTCATGCTTGGTGGCGTTACATGCATTCTGGTAATCACACAGTTTGTGACCCAGTCACTTCAAATGTATAGGGCGACCAGACAATGGCAGCTCGGCCGTTATATGAACCTCCTCTCCAGGGAGGGTGTCGTTTACTTTCTCATGTGCGTATTTGTTCATCACTCTTGCCATGATGAAACCACTGTTTGGACGATAGCACGCTGCTCCTCGGCCTCGTCAACCTGCAGAGTCGTTCTGTACCCATGGCAGCATCGTGGCACGGAATACCGTCTGTTTTCTGTTACATTCCCATCTTCACGCTCACCCCTCGATTCATCCTGAGCGTTCGTGCGCTCCATGCTCAGGACCTCCGGCGAAGGCGTGGCTATGGAATCGACACGGGGTTCGGTTTGTCGCCATCTCGCCCGGGCTCGCACGTATCTGCGCTAGTGTTCATGGGAATTAGGAGAACTGCGGACGACGAAGAGGTCGAACAGAACGAGGAGATTCCTATGGAACAGATGGGGATTCCGGCGGGGTCTCAAGTATAGCGAGTGCTGACGTGCGGTTCATGGCGATCTCCTGGACTTGGTAACGAGAGAGATGGAAGAGAACGTCTCCCGAGTGTTGGTCTCGAACGGAATTCGCTCAGGAAGGAGAAGATAAAGACCAGTTTTGCGATCTGTGGGGCGGTCTCGAATACGTTGTTGTTCTCCTCGCGGGACCACTAGAAGGCGGGGGCATGTATGTGACCTGATCTAGGGAGGTCGCGTAGTATGTTCGTAGTGAACGTTACGTTGATGCACAAGTGGCGGTTGTCCGGCGTGACCGTGTCAATGTCTACACCCAAACTGTGATGATCGCTTGAGGCAAATATTGATTCGAGGAGGGGCAATCGGCTTACAACAGTGGACACCACCTCAACGCGCCCCGCCCACCACTCCCACCCGCCACCGCGTCGCGACGGCACGCTCCGGTCCCCCCGGTACGACGTTGGCAACTGAACTCGCGACGTCGCGGCGACGGTGTAAGCGAATCCCGCGTTCAACGGCTTAGGGAACAGCCCCAGTCCACGTTTCGATGGCTTTCAGATTCAGAAAGTACTTGATCGTGGTCAAGAGCCTTCTGTGACCGCCTACGAGGGTTGAAGCGATGCCGGGAGCCGAAAAGTAGACTGTGCGACATGGGGGCCCGACAAGAGGTCTGCCGCTCGCCGAGTGGGAGGGCTACAAGCATTCGAGCCGCGATAGAAACTCATCGGGTCAATATCATAGAAGAGAAGCGCGGGATGACATACGAGGTCATGAAGGGAGGTGAGCGCAGTGGTAGGAGATAGTAAATACCTCTTCTGCCTGGAACGAGGCGGTTCGTTGCCGCGCGCGAAATTGGATGCTTGTTTTTACGATGAGGTCCGATCTTGGTCCGATCAGTGGGCGATGCTTGTTTTTGGGCGTAAATGACAGGCACATTGCTCAGGCTCCCGCGCTTCTAATACATAAGTAAATGTGGTATCTTCACGTCTTACTCCGAAGCTTCGCAGAATGGAGATAAACCTTGGATATGTTCTGTTATGTATCGTTCATTGTCCGCCTCTGACGACACGCGATCGCCTCGTATGTACTTGCCGTCGAGAGAAATGGAGGCATGGGGTAACCAGCATGGACTGGCAGAAGGAACGGGCGTGGGAATTCCCCGCGTCGACCCTGCCATACTACTACTCGCCAGTGCGGTCATTCCACTTTTCACAGGCAAACGAGCACGTCTCCCTCCATCGCGCCTCGGACTGAAGCTGAACGACGGTGACGACGGCAAACCCCCCGGGCAGATCGTACTACGACGAATCCACGGGCTCGTCATGAACCCCTTTGACCCTAGGAGCGCAGCGAGCGTCATCTGACATCCGTACCGGGTCCGTCGTCTCTCCGACATCCCTCGAGTTGCAACCGTGCCGACATGCTCGGCAGCGTGCTGGGAACTGACGCGGGCAGGTCCACCAGGTGACTCAGGCTGGTATCTACTGATGCAGCGCCGTAGGTCTATGCACCGCCAGCCTCCCGTGAAGCCTACCAGCCATCGGATCACCACGCGGCGCGCATCAACATTTGCACTTGGTCGAACATAGCTTCCTGTGTCGGACCTGGGAGGCTATTAATTCAGAGCCGGGATGGGGCCGTCGCCGAATCACCATCAAGCACCGCCCCTTTTGCGAGGGTTATATATTTCTGTGAGCGGAGGGGCCAGCTCTAACCCGTCACATATCTATTGCTGGTTTGGATTTTGACCGCGCGTCGTACGAGTCCATGGCTGTGCTGTCTCCCCAGGACCTGGAGTTTTTTCAATTGAGCAGCTATGTGTCCGGTACGCCCGCGAAATCGCTCTCGTCGATTGAACTGATCGTGTTGTCTAAGTCGTCATGATCACTGCGGTCGTGTATGATTATCGTGGGTGATACGAGGTTTCATTCTTGTTCGATCGTGCTGAACGGTGTGCTGTCGTGAACCAGTTCTGACGCTTCCGAGCGAGGTATTCACACACTTTTGATCACGTTTCCCGCCCTGAGTGACGACCCGTGTAGATAGAACATATTTGGGTAGGGAGCCGGCGTGGGCTCGTTTGTGGTGTGTTTATTGATGATGCCGTTCATAGAATAGACCCTGGACATGGGTGTCTTTTCTATTCGTTCTCGTGCGTATCAAATTTGAATCCTGGGATGCATGTGACTGAGTATGCACGCACTAACAAGGTACGTTATCCTGGGTCTTATTTTGCTATGTAGGCCATCGCATCACGTCTAGTGCCTACACTGAAACCTGTTTGTTAGAGCTACGTCTCTTGGTGCGTTGCAAGACTCAGGGTGAATTGATTTCTGACTGTACCAAAGCCGTTTATCACTTGTTCGCGATCGTGGACGTAGAGGTGGGGTTTTCTCGCATGTCATGTTATACATGACACTCAGGAGGCTGCCGAAATACTAGCAAGAGTATGTTACAATGGTTATTAATTTGGACTATGGATGGCTACTTTTGATCAGACGTAAGCCCGTGGACCCCAAGTACATTTCCCCGCCATGACCACTGTGACCACCTCCAGGATACCCAATCTCTGTCCTGAACCAAATCACGTTTATACTTTTTCTTGGAGCCGCTGATGGTACGTTGCGATGCAGATGAACCTGCTAGCTGATAAATATATGAACAACCAGTGGTGATGATCCTTCGCGTGTGGGCGATCCATAACAGGTCGAGGCGAATTCTTGTCGTTCTCTTCATAATGTACATCCTGAAGATGGTCGCTGCCACAGTCATGACTGCACTTTATACCGCCAACACTCTCGGTGTGATAGGTATGTCACTGGACGATATGCGCAAGACGAACATTAGATACTCAATGACGCATCATTTGCCCACCTTTGTTCAGGGGTAAGCTTTGCAGCAGTGAACTTTTTATTTTATGCTGAAATCACGGCCTCCACTTGAGCAAAGATTATGGCCGTTCCGCAAGTTATACTTGGCAGCGTTGTATGTATTCTGGTAACCACGCAGTTTGTGACCCAGTCGCTTCAAATGTATAAGGCGACCAAGCAATGGCAGCTCAGCCGCTATATGAACCTCCTCTCCAGGGACGGTGTCGTTTACTCTCTTGTGTACGTATCCATTTATCTCTGCACAGTCTCGTCAATCAAACCATCTTTTGGGCGATAGAACGCTCCTCTTCGGTCTTGTCAACTCACTGAATAGCGTGTCTCTGGCAGTACATGGAATATCATTAGTTTTCTGTTATATTCCCATGTTCACGCTCACCCCTCGATTCATCTTGAGCATTCGTGCGCTCTACGCTCGAGACTTACATAGAGGTCGCGGCTACGGGATCGACACGGGGTTCGGTCTGTCGTCGCTGTCTCACTCGGACGCAGACGTGTCTGCAGTAGTGTTCGCAGGCATTATGGACGATGAACGCGCTGAACAGGACGAGGAGATCCCCATGGAACAGGTGGGGATTCCAGCGGGTCGGAACTGTAGCGCGTGTTGATGTGCGGTCGACGGCGATCTCCTGGGCTTGGCAGCGGGGAGGGTGTTGGTTTGGAATAGATTTCACTCTGGAAGGAGAAGACGAGGACCAGTCGCGCGATCATGGACAGACCTCTGCGGGCCTTTGGGCTTGGATCAGGTACAGATCAGGTACATACGTTGCGAAACGCGACGTGGCACGTCATCGTCCAACTTGATGCCCTACGTAACCTCTCCGAGTCGGATGTGGTCTTGAGCCCTGTCACGACGAAGGAACGCCGAGGAAAACTCAACTGGAGAGCTACCTTACGCTGTCGAACGAGTTGGCAAGCGAATCCCGGGTTCAACGGGAACAGCCTGGCAGTGACAGTCCATGTTGGAGCACAGCAACGTACGAGGGATTGGAACACCAACATCCGTATATACTTATACGTACTTATATCCCGTCTTCTCTCCCTCTCCAACCGACTACGTCGGGATTGGAGAGGCACGCGTTTCCTTACACCTTCCATGCCTGGACAGCCACCCATAGTTATTGTAGTGTTGACGCTGTCTAGACGTTCCGATGGCTTCGGCGACGTCACAACATGGATCCGACAAGAGCTCTGTTGCTCGGCTGATCTGATTGGCTTGTCACGAGTCCGCGTTGTCGTGGGTGGAAGTCGGTGGAAGTCCGACCGGACGTCGCCGCGTTTCTAAATGTGGATCACCGCGTGTCCGTTTTGGGTTGCGTCCATTGTTCTTACTCCATCTGCGCCGGTTCTGCAGCTTCGCACAATCGAGACTTCCCCTCGGATATGTTTGTGTGGATGCGTCCATGGCAACTCGTGTCATTGTCCGCCCGAGGTTGCTACATATATACACCTCTTCCACCCTGTCGTCTTCCATCACCTACGGACCGACCCCCACGACCCCCGTCCGCTGGCTTGGACGGACCCAGCCCATTCTTTCGCCTTAGACTGCCACAATGTCCGAAGAACCCGTCGACTCTCGGTCCTTCGTTTGCCGCACGGACGTCATTCTCTTGATCATCATTCTCATCTTCGCCACATTCAACGCTCCGAGAGCAATCGCACGTTTCGCTCATCGTTCCGAATGGTTCCAGGGCCTCGTCCTTTATTCCATCGCATTGACGCGCAAACCACGTATCAGCCCGAACACTCAGTTCGTTTACATGCAGTCCGACCCTTACAAGGCCCCGCTCGATCTCGATGGTGGTAGCACCGAGGCCATGCATACGCTGCAAAGTCATCCATATGACCCTTCTCGATCGACTCACAACGAAAAGGCGCTCCCTTCCCGTCCAATGACCGTCGTCGCGTCGGCGTCGGCGCAACAGACGTGGCATATGCCAATGCTTTCTTCCTTGGTGGATCCAATAGCAAGCCTGTTGCAGAGTCGGGTGCATGACAACTATTCGCTCGGTCAAGTTCTCTTGATGCTCGGATACGGCATCGTCATCTTATACACCGGACTTTATCGCTCTGACCCGTTCGTCGACGTCGACCGCAGCGGTTGGGTCAGCGTCTCTCAGCTGCCTTTCATCTATGTCCTCGCCTCCAAGAACAACGTGATCGGCATGCTCGTCGGTTTGGGCTATGAAAAGGTTATTGTCCCGGGCCCGGTATCCAGAACCAAGTCTGATCGCTCGTTTCAGTTGAATTACCTTCATCGCTTCGCTGGCGTTTTTGCAGTACTCGCCGCCAACGTTCACGCTATTGGCTACTGTGCGTATCTAGCGTTAGTAACCCGTATCGGATGTTTAACTGTCTGTTCCTCGCAGTCTATAAATGGAGCCTCCAGGGTACGGTCTTGATGCACTTCTCGACGCCAGCCACCAAGTCTGCCCTTGTCGCCCTGGTATCCTTCGACATGCTTGCCTTGTTTTCTATGCGCTCCGTGAGATCGAAATCCTACAACCTCTTCTTTACCACGCATGCGGTGGCATCGATTGTGGTCTTGTTCTCAGTGAGTACGATCCCTTCATTTTAGTGCACGTCTGACAGCTCGGTCGTCGCAGGTCTGCTTCCATTGTACTAAGTGTTCACCCTACATAGTCATCGCCTCCGTCTTCTATGGTCTCGACCATCTCGCTCGCTTACTGAAGACGCGTGTGACCACCGCCACCCTCCGACCAATCCCCGAACTGGGACTTACTCGGGTCGAGATGCCCGCCATCAACGCCGGGTGGCGTGCTGGACAGCACGTTCGTCTCCGCGTCCTCTCGACCGCCATGGGCGTTTGGGGCACGACCGAGGCACACCCGTTCACCATCGCCAGCGTCAGCAAGACCGATGAAGGCCTGGTTCTGCTGTGCAAGAAAGCCGGGCGGTGGACGACCAAGATGTACGAGATAGCAAGCACGTCCGCGTACGGCGAACGGGGCCAGGAGGTCGGCAGAAATGTCAAGGTGATGGTCGAAGGACCATACGGTACGCCCTACAAGTCCTTACTCCGTTTGTTGGACTGAGGTGCCCGGCAGGTGGTATCGGCAACACCGTCCTGCAGAGCTACTCTGCAGCCTTGTTCGTGGTCGGCGGGAGCGGTGTGACGTTTGCACTGTCGGCGGTCCAGGAGCTCGTCCGGTCCGGCTACGCGAGCGCCGTCACGGACATCGACGTCGTCTGGTGCGTCGCCGACCCAGGTGCGTCCCGCCCTACCCACGTCGCGCTCACCCTCACGTGCTCTGTAACAGCGTCGCTGATCCCGATGATCCCGGTCTTCACGGCGCTCATGACCTCGAGCACCGCCGTCCGTCTGCGCCTCTCGGTACACTACACACGCGCGCCGACCGAGTCGCTCGAGGGGATGTACCTCCCACCCGGGATGATCCTCTCGGCAGGGCGCCCGAAACTGAGCAAGCACCTGGACGCGCTCGTGCGCGCGACGCTGAGGGACGGGGGCCGGAGCGGGGTATTCGTGGGCACGTGTGGGCCTGCGGAGCTTGGGGGGAGCGTTGGGGAAGTGGTGAGGCTGTTCGACGCGGGGCGGAAGCGTGCCGTCGGGGGGGTCGAATTTCACGAGGAGTGCGTCGTGTTTCCTTTGCAGAGCGCCGAGTGCGTGACGACTGACTCTCGCGACAGGGTGTTTGGATGGTAGACCCGTCCCGATCGCTCCCAACGAGCGCTAGGCCTTCGCGTGCCTGGTGCACCCGAACGCGTCCTGGATATATGTAATGACGTCGTGACAGCTCTCCGACGACCGTTGATCGGTGTCGTGCAACTGGGTGCCGACGGTATTTTATCACAATTGGAACTGGAGCTGGACGGCGGTCGCACACGCCCAGCATGAGACGATTTTTTTGTAAACGCGGATGTTCAGAACGTTCATGTGTTGGAGAGACGCCTACTGCAAATGTACCATAGTGTGTCGGACTAGGGCGAAGTAGTGCTAGATCTATAGACTAGCGACG
The DNA here is from genome assembly GCA_038090115.1 of Strobilomyces echinocephalus. Taxonomy (NCBI): domain Eukaryota; kingdom Fungi; phylum Basidiomycota; class Agaricomycetes; order Boletales; family Boletaceae; genus Strobilomyces; species Strobilomyces echinocephalus. Next base: position 17,342 of record JBBPMC010000705.1, read on the forward strand.
TCAGCGAGCGGCGGCGCTCCTTGTTTTCGCGCCCCCACCTCGTTGCTCGTTGCTCGTCCTCCCGGTAGCGCTCGTCCTCGCCCATTTCAGCGCACGCACGCACCACTCCCTACCTCCATTGACCATTCCGGCTCGCAACTCACTAGCGCTCACTCCTGGGCCCGGAGCGCACCTGACTGCCAAGCACATACTCCTGCGAAGTTTCCCACACGCCCTCGCAGCTCTCACGCCTACCAGGCCAGTCAGGCACCATCCCGGGCCGGAGAGCGCTTC
>JBBPMC010000706.1:0-17575 GCA_038090115.1 Strobilomyces echinocephalus
TATTCGCTTGCCCCGAGGAGATAGGTGCCCGTTCCCATTTTCTTGACGATCCACTGCACTGGCACTAAGGTGAGCCTTGAATTCTGTGTGGGGAAATGTCATGACAGGAAACCGACCCTACATTCCCATCTGTGACAGTGCGAGTTCACGCCGACGTGGGTATTTCTGTCTGTTGCAAGGGAGACGATCCTGGATACACCGGAAGTGATGGTGGGAGCCATCAAGAACTAAGAATGTCAGGGATGAAAGGCGCCAGGGTCTGCCAAGAGGATGCTACATGTTTAGCCCAATGGAGATACCTGGATATACAACGAGGTGACCCGCAGGTACGTACAAGAGGGGCGAACAGCTTCCAGGACGTCCGATCGGAGATGAAACGATCAACCTAGGTGCGAGAGTTACATTCAACGCGTTTTTCGGGCCTTTGGAGCGGGACAAGATCATTGTGACCTCATGCCCTGAAACTTATCATCTTGGACGAATTCCCTGCGAAGCTGGAGACGGTCATCAACGTCCCGGGTACTGTCCACCTACCCTCAAATCCACCGTTCGTCACGGGCAGTCACTCGCCGTCGCAGCGTCGCGAGTGACAACCAACGTGTGACAATGACCAACTTCACTATCTCCAGAACCACTGCACAGATTTCGCTCGTTCAACTTGGACAATACAAACAGAGAACATAAATCAAGGGTGAAGTAGTATAATGTCGTGTATTTTGCAGGGTGCCGATTTGAGGGTAGGTGCCAGTTTGGGGGATAGTAGTAGTCATGATTTTCTTGCCACGGTCTACGCGAGGGTCAATACACTACTTGATCGTGAAACCGGAATGAACAGACAGGTCGATCTGCTGTTTCCGCGCGAGTTGCCGTTCACTTAGCGTGTAAGTTACATAGACTTTGTGTTTGTGGCAGAGACCACGTCGGCGTGACGCCGCCGCTGCCCTCGAGGGGATAATTTAGAATCGTAAGGGAAGCTCGTCGGCACACCTACTCTACTGGCCTTGTCAACTCTTGTCAACGTTTGGACATTCAATATTTATGTTCGGATGACTGTAATTCCTGCCAAGCACATGAGTATATTCTGTCACGTCGAGTTGATCCTTCCTCCGACGGATGAGATTTTTCCACGTGATGTTCCCGTTCGGAGATATGACGATGGTCACCCGTTCGCAATGGCCGCGATTCTTCTCACAGGAGCGGCCCGCGTGGCGCATTCTGCCGCATCTAGCGTCCTCGCTGCAAGCCAGATAAGCGTTGGCAGCGAGATTCCCACACACAACGTCAAGGAAGACGACCCCGAGAAGAGCTTCGGACTCGATCTAAGCGGGAAGAACATCATCGTGCGTTGTTCAGAGTCGCGCCGCAGAACGATTACCGCTGATCGCGTTCTTGCCTACCTCAGCTCGGCGTTCCCGGCGCGTTCACCCCCCCTTGCAGTTCCCAGGTACCGCAGTATATTCGCGACTATGACAAGTACACGGCAAAGGGGGTCAGGAACATCTACGTCGTCGCTGTCAACGACGCATTCGTGACCAAGTACGTTTCTCTGCCGGTGCAAGCGCATACATGAACTCATTTTTGCACGCAGGGCTTGGAAGGACAAACTCGCCCCGCAAGGGACTGGTGCGTTGGTCGCTGGCCTACCAGGCGACGTGCTCATCCCGGTCGTCGGCTTGATCACACGACAGGCGTTCGTTTCATTGCAGACGACAAGGGCGAGTTTACCAGCAGCCTTGGACTCATATTTGATGCCTCTGGCCTTCTCGGATCTCCGCGTTCAAAAGTATGCTCCTACCATCACGCTGCTTCCTTTTTCTACTGACCCGACTGACTCTCCATAGCGTTATGTCATTATCGCGCAGGATAACAAAGTCGAGTTTATCGGCGTCGAGACCGAGCCAGCCAGTATCACGATGACTGCTTCTGACGTGGTCTTGGCTCAGATCGCGTAGTAGTTCTCCCGAGGTAACTGAGGAAAAGAAGTCCACATAAGACGCAATGAGGGAGTAGCGATTGAACTCCTACATAGGATGCATGCATGTACTATAACCCGTCTGGACGAGGAGCATCTGGTTTGATGAATCTGTTCAGGAAGATCAGAAGTTCACTGGCAAACATTTCGCTCAGTCCAGAATCAAATTAGTCGCCAGACCAAAATCCTGGACTTGTACGTGTGATGAAGTGGAAACTTACCATCGAGCTCGAGGCTAGCAGCGTGATCTTGCCAATGTAGGTCAGAATCTTTCATGCACACCCGATGGGGCGCCAAGTTTCCCGGAGCGGCGGCGGGAACATTATATTCATTAGACACACAGATGTAGTGATGATCGCGTGTCAGTGCAGTACATTCATCATCCTGTCTGACTTGATCAGACCATGAAAATGTCGCTCGATCCTTGTTCGTTGGCACATACAGGTTATCCAGACGACCAGGAGGCTCGTCCTGAACGTCGACCCATCGACCCTTTGAGCTGAGAAAAACACTCTGTGACCATGTCCTGACTGCACATACTAGTAGTACCGTCATCACTGAATGGAACCTGGCACTAGCAGTGAACGCAGGAGTGAATTATGGATTGGTTCGCGAACTCGGGATGACACACTGGATGGTTGAGAAAATGCTCAAAGGATTCTCACCTGGCCCAGGCCGCGAGTGTTCCGCGAAAGAGGTGCGGTCCTCATTCACTGAATCATTCATATTCATTGTTGGGTTGCTCTGCGGGAGTCTCAGAGGGCTTCGTTTTGAAGACGCGTGTGATTGCTGTCTTTCGTCTCCAGGGTCTTCAACGAACTGGAAAGCTCTGGCTCGGTCAGTTGCAAGTGGTTTGGTTGAGAGCGATACTTCATACTTGATGCCTGTTCCACGTCTTGCTTTGCCTGAACAGTTTCTCTCTCCGCTTCGTGACATGTCAGACGAAGGAAAGCAAGATCACCTCCGTTGCCTGGATATCCAGACCTGCGCCGACGTCCTGAGTTTTTACCGGAAGCGTGGCGCTGACTCTACCATCGGCGGTTTCGTACGTTTGCCCTCCCCAGGGGTCACGTTCACATACCTGTGCAGAAGGGGGAATGAGTAAAGATTTACGAGAAGAGACGATGCCCCCCGAAATGCTTACAATATATTTGTAGCCGATACTTTGGTGGAAGTGCAATCTACTGACACCGACTTGCGTCGCTAATAATGAATGGTCTCGCGCCCTTGCGCTATTCCTTGTAGCTACAAATGAATAAAAGATGTTCAGACACGTAAAACCATCTGCGTACCTGGTGCACCATGACAACTGATGCCTATTGCCGTCAATCAATAAGGGGCGGTGAAATGGAGACGATCAGCACCTAGAGACTCACCATTTGTCTCACCTAGGATACTCTGAACTGTATGCCAAAGTAGCATTGGTCTCCTGTTCAGACACGGAATATCTTTGTGGATGTGATTCTTCGCCATCAAATTCTACGAATGAGCCGCTGTAATGGTGCCGAGAGATACTTTGGGAGCGATAAGCGATTTATTTGAATTCCAGGCGCACACGCACGTAGTAATGAAGGCGGTAGGATAACTATCAAGAATGTCATGCGCGAGACTTGAATGTGGAGAAAAGCTCAAAGTATTGCTGCGGGAGGAACTGCCACTGAATACCCCTCTGATTAACTTGGGGTGAGGTCTTTGATAGACCAGCTGTCAGGGTGAGTGAGCTGCGAAGCCAAGGTGAAGATGAACTTACCGCGGGACGGATCTGATTGACAAACGTAGTTAGGCACATCATTGCCACATATGGGATCTTTCGGAGCTCAAGCGTTCAGGGCTGACACCAAGACTTCATGGCCAAGACTCAAGAAGTCGCGCATTGAATGCAACAACAATATTGTGGCCCATGCCAAGTGCCATCACATGTTCAATCACAGTTGGCAGGTACGGAATTGGGACTCTACTTGCCGGAGCCAAGAGAACCTGGCAAGTACTCCGTCGAATCAGGGTTTAGGAGATGCGATGCACGACCATTGACGACACCTCCGCCCTGGGCAGGATGTTCCGTGCGAGGTGCAACTGCTAAGTGGGGGTTTCTGTGCGAATCAACGCCAAAAAATCATGTTTCGCAGGCCAAAACAGGTCAAACAGAGGATCAACCACACATATACACCCAATATCAATCAAACTCGTATCCCAAGTTACACCACGATTCCACCCAGTATGTCGGCCACTGTGGACCAATATGGACCAACAACGCCCCTCCGCTCCTGAAGGCTAGCTAATGTTCGGCTGATCCCTACAATGCGACAAAGAACGCCGTGAAGAAACTCGAGAAACAGTTGCGATGTACACTCACACTTGGTCATTAAGACGCTTCACCGCCGCGTCGGGAGCAGGCGCTGGCAATGCAACCACGAGGGTAACAATGCTGAGGAGGGCGAACGCGAGCTTGTTAAAGAGCATAGCGGAGATGTGTTACGGACGGGTACTGCTGAGTAGAGCGAGGACGATTTTGGGGGTTTTAGTGGGCACCACAGCCGATTTATATAGGCAGAAAAGAGACACAGCCATGTTCACAATTGTTTCTTAGTTCACACGGAGGGCCTGTGTCCGACCAGGCACTTACTAATAATAATCACAAGACGTTATCACTTGAGGCGACTCTCTCGCATTCGGCTTGGCCCTTACATAGCCGCTGCACCAAAACAAGCTGGGCTGGAGTTTTGCCAAGTTGAAATGTCGGGTACCTGGTGTATAACTCGGTCCTGCAGATCTTGGCCCGGCCGGCTATGCAGATGGCCCCATTGTTGGTGACGTTACTGCTTGACAGCTCTCTCGTACTAGCATCTGTGTTTTCATGATTGTGCCCTGTGCCCAAAGGGCGGAGGTTTTAGAGAAAGTGCCGTATGCCGTACAAAGTTATTCGGGGCGTTCCGGCACGTGATCGCCCAGCCGTCAGGTGGCGGTGCTGGCAGCAGGCTTTCTTCTGCTGGCGGCGAGCTGGCCTCCTCGTTTTCGCACCCACCTACCAATCCATCTCGCAGGGCAACGTTCGAGCCAGCTAGCCACCGTGCAGAGCGATGTACATGGAGGGTGTTTCGGTCCCTCGTAGAGCCTCGCGTACTCGCGAATGTCTCAAGCGCATAACGTGATATACTCTGGTTTTTGCAGATGGCCGGGGCCCGGGCCTTGTAACCCGCTACATAGCCGTTGCACCTAAACAAGCTAGACTGGAGTTTTGCCGAGTTGAAATGTACCTGCCAGTGGTGTAAAACTCGGTCCTGCAGATCTTGGCAGATTTTGGCCCGGCCGGGTAGGCGCCAGTTCCAAATTCCTGTTGCCACATACTACCGGACATCATTGATTATTGATCCTTCGTCATCGCAACCATTTTTGTCGCCCAATTGATCTGCGACACGAGGCTACCCCAATTGATCAGTACAATTTGTACTAGGGGATGGTCTATTGTGACGGATTGATATTTATAGGCAGGTTTTGCGCTACGAAAGGCCGAAGAACTCTACGGCCGGAACAAGCTTGCAATGCAGCAGAGCACATGCACAAGGCATTGCCACAAAGTGTCTCTTTTGTTGGGCGTTACTCGTCGTCATTCATCTCGTCCACTTTTGCGCCATCATTTTTATCCAATATAACCCATCTAACTCCAGCACTCCCACAAGGCCCGAGTATATCGAAGCGCTCAGTTATGAATGTTAAGACTACTTCGAACGTCATGACAAAGTACTTCAACGAGTCCACGAAGTTGACATACTAGAATTTCCGTCGATTCCAACAGCTAATAACCTCTTCACTCGTGGTTTGAATTCGGCGATCACATACAACGTGTAGGAATCATATTAAATGCCGCATCCGTGATCCCAGCAGATAAATCATCTCGGCAATAACCGGTATTTAGTCCCTGAGTTGACGACGCTTGATCAGGTCTATGATAGCCCAATCGGATGAGGCAGAGTTTCCGCCGTTGTAACTGGGGCTTGGCTGCTCAGTCTGTGCCCAGTAAAATCTGTTGGGAATCACGAGATATGAAATCTGCAACCCTACAACGCCGTCAGACGCGACTCTGAATCAAGCATACATAGCTGACCGCCATGCCGATCCCAAGACAGCAATTGACGAGTTACAAAGGTGCGCAAAGTCGATAAATGGAGTAAGTTCTGAGAAAGCAGGTCAACTTGTACTAGGGATTCACCTTCAAAGATTGCCCCCGAATAGCCTCGAGAGAGCAGGAAAGCGGACGACGTCGCGAGAATGATTGTGATAGAAAATGTTAAGCCGTTAGTACGAAGCCAGCAGACGACCCACTTCGCACGAGAATTAATATTTATGCCGCGTCAGTCTTAATCCACGGAGGTATCAGTTCGTTTGTGCACGGGTCTTGTCTACCGAACCGCGTAGTAAGGGCCCGCCGACGCGCGGTGTTCAAGCTGGAAGTTTGACGCGCCTCGTGGCGGTCTGACAACGACTGCCGTCCTCGTGAATAGGGATTTGAGATTGTCCAAGTCAGTGGCGATCCCTTGGAAAAGAATACATATAAATAGAAAATGAATGGTGTAAGGAATGAATGTGTAACTACTTAGTTGTTACAGAACACAGCGCAACAAATTGCAGTTGGATTTCGAGTCCGGCGGGCCGGAACTGTCACCGCCATGCTGCAAGCTCGCATCCAAACCAGTTAAATGTTGTTGGTCGCATTCTGTGTTTGGGCTTGACGGTAGCTTCCACTCAGTATCCAAAATTTTCATATCCCCCATCCCCCGTGCCAGTGTTTCCACAATTGCTGACAACACAAAGCGTGTAAGCGACCCACAACAGCCGCCAGGTGTTGGTCACTCACTCTCCTCCAATGTTAGCCGCGCAAGAACGACGGGCAGCAGATCCGCCGTCTGCATCGCGCTTCAGCACGTCTGCGACACCGTTGGCTGCCGGCACTGCAACGGTAACGGCAACGATGCTGAGGAGCGTGAGGGTAAGCTTGTTGAAGAGCATGGTGACTGAGACGAAAGGTATAAGTAGGTGCTGCTGAGAAGTTTTCCTGATGACAGTCACCGGGTGCAACTAGAGGTCTGACTTAAATACCGCAAGCATGGTTACCAACACGAATGGAGATCCAGATATCCAGGGTTGATCGTTTCTGTGTTGACATACTACTTGTCGGGCAGAGGTCGACCTAGACAGAATGAGTGAATACTCCAGTCGAGTGGTATGAGACTGGGAATCTACCTAGACAGAATAAGTGAATACTACTCTATGTCAGTAGGTAGAAAATAAGGAGTATGACTAGTAAGCTTACCTCCAGTCGAGTGGTATGAGACGGAGGAAGGTGGGAACGGGCGCGTCGCGTAAACGAACTGTGTCCGTAAAAGGAAATATGGTGAACTATGTCCCAACTAGTACCGGGGATACGTGGGATATCTGTCACTGACGTCCTCATCAGCTGTAGAGGCATGCCGCCGACCCCTGCCGGGCTACGGCAGTCAGAGGTCCTGCTGTAATATAAGTACTTTCTTTGGACCGCTTAGCTGGTCAGCCAATGAGAGGGCTTGATTGTAGCGAAGGGACTGTTCCACAGCCGTTCATTTCAGCTACAGTGCAAATGCTGTCCGAGTTCTGACAGTCGTTTGAGCCCCTGGAAATCGCGCATTGAACAATCCGCATTAGACGTGAATTTTGTCGCTGAAACATTGGTATTCATTGGTCAATTCTAGCACCGCCGAGTTTCCCTTCCAAGTGGCGCATACCCTGCAGGCGATCGAGAGGCTTCAGATCTTCAGGTACACAGGTCGACGCACACCACCGGTCATCAACACCCTTCCGTAAAGTCCCAAGTTCTATGTAGGCCGCCTTGTTTGCTCTCTTAGTAGTGGGCACGTTGGTTTGTCCCGGGCCTTCTTCGTCTCCAGGGCCGATGATCCGGCCCAGTCATCGGCATTCGTGAGTCTCTATCATTAGTCTCGTCGTGTTCCTTAAAACTTTTGGGGCTCAGATGCCCTACAAGTTGCATTGTTTCGTGGTTGAGCTAGTATCCTTCCGTTTGGACTTCTCTTCTGTGGTTGGACTTACCGTCCGAGTCTCCGGCAGGCTTCCGAACGATCGCTTCAAGCCGCAATATTAGGCTTGTTGTCATACGGCAGAATAGTTCAAGAAATATAGCCATGCAGCGTGCAATATTCAACCCACCGAAGTGATTTTGGATATGCTCCTCAGTGACATCCCAGGAGCAATGCAGGTTTCCTTTGAAGAACCAGCACCCTGGAATACCGTCATTCCAGCTGGACTTCCCAACGGCTCTCTTTTCACCCGTTGTATGTCAGGAAGATCAGGGCTGGCCCCTAGCATGTTCCCATTTTGTTGTCGGACGACGCACTTCTTGCACTCATCGCTCATCACTGTGTTTTCTTCCGTCTCTTAACGCACCCCCTGCACATCCACGACCATGCGTTCAAAACTTTGGCTACTCCAGATGATAATTATGATTTCGTGGGTTTCCTTTTGTCACTGTCCCGCTGTGGACGTTCGCGTAATCACTTTGAGGCTCGACGGCGGGAACAAAGTATGCTCTTTTATTTTCTATCTCAATGTCCTGCGATTGACACGAAGTGAACCTAGAAACCCGGACTTCCTCAGCTAATCCACTGCGAGACATTCAACAACTCCATTTCCCAGAAAGCAATTGTCGACTTACGGCCCGGGGATGCGTGTGCTCACCTTCGGGCCAAATGCCAGTGGCTACGGGCCGTCGTCTCTGCGTTGGACGATACATAGTCCTGAGGGCACGACGGTGGCCGTCCCTTACAGTAAAGATATGTTTAGAAACGAGTCCCGCAGGTAGTCTGCTTCTCGCTGAGCTTTTAAATACCTTCGGTAGGTCCCTGGGGGTCTTCCCGGATATATACACAATAATTCGTGAGTCTGCCCACGTTCATCTCTCGACTTCTTCCTGCCATGCGCCTGACCTTAAAGGAAACCAGAAAGGTAGTGTGACTAACCCATGGGTCACCTGGTACATTCGAAGCAGCCGAACTCGAGAAGAGATTGCCCACTCAATGTCATGTGCACCCCGGAAGATGTCTTTTTTTGGATGGAAGCTGCCACCTTCCGTCAGCATCGTGATGCTGAGACTCGGCAGCGATCACGATTACTCTCCTTCCTCGGAACATTCTTTCCTTGGGACGAGGAGTAGGAGAGGACATTCGGGAAAAGCGCTGTGTGAGTATCTTTATGATCCGTTAATGATTTGATGTTTGACCGGAGAGTGTCCTTCGAATCCTGTATGCGCTGATTCTGTTCCTTAGTGATCCTGAGCAGCGCGCGAGTTTATTTTTTCTCTTCCGAGATTATCGCCGGTCGGCTACTTATTCCATACTTCATCTGACTAGGAATGACTTGTTTGGTATGATGGGCTTCATCATTGACTTCGCAGGCGCCAGTGATATGTACGGGCGCCCCCTGCCGGAACACTGGGTGCATTTTCTATATGCCGACCACTGAAGCCGAATGACCTCCCTCTTCATTCCCGAACCACGACGTCCAACAGCTTTCAGGTTCCGTCGCAGTTTTTCCGGTCACCCACACTCGAAACATGGCTACCATCAATAGCGGCATGATCGTCGTCGCGATCTTTGTTTCACTCGGTGGGATAGGGATTATGGCAATGGCCATCCGTGTCATCACGATGCTTCGCCGCCGTCAGAAAACCCTGGATGCTCAGGACACCCTTCCCAGACCCTTCGAGATTATCGTGCCAGCAGCGACAGCGACAGGTCCGTCGACGATAACGCACGATCAGACCTTTGTTCCTATGCTCCACATTTGTCCCTCGATGGTCTGCTCGCAAGACGAGGGAAAAGGCAGGTACGAACCTCGGAAGGACGAGACCGTTGCGAGGAACAGGCCGCGGAGAGCTGGCTCTGCATCCGTATCCACCTCACACGCACCGCCGTTGCCCCAGCCAAGCTCCTCCCGCGAGCCACGTATGCAGCACTCCATGTCCAACATCTCCCATCGCATCGGCTCGTCCTCTCATCCGGCCCCACCGCGCTCCTGGACAGATCATGATGCGCAGGTCCCGCGCGGTCTGCCGTCACATGTGCGCCCAGGATCGTCTTCGCCATCCCTTCCCACGATCACCACGCAACCCCAGCGCGCAGCTGGCCCTCCCATGGACCGCTTCGCCTCGCGCCGGGAGCAGTGCGCTGCCAAACGCGCCCTCTGGCTTTCACGTTCCGCAAGCGAGCTGTACCGCGCGACGTCGGTCGTGCGCTATCGCGTGCCAGAGCGCGCCGGCTCGCACGGTCGGTGCTACGACAGCTACGGTCTCCGGCGCGTGGACCCGTACGCCCGCCCGACGAACCACCTGCGGCATTGGCATTCCGCGTCGCCGGTGGTGCACGTGCACCACGTCTGTTCGTGTTCGGAACGGGAGGACGTGGGTGGGGTCGTCTTTCAGCATCAGGACGCCGGCGTGGTGCGCGAGGTGCCGCCGCCGTATCACAAGTTGGTCAAATCCGGCGTAGTGTGACGGAGACGGTAGCGCTGGTGATAGGGATGTACGGGCTTCATGATCGGGAGAAAGCACGCTCGACCGTTGGAGGTGGCTTTGTTATTTGACCGATTGTAGTTTAGTTCGGGTCGTCTTGCGCATGGAGGGGATTGCTCGAGGCTGATCAGGTTCGAGGGAGCATTGTTCAATCAGAGTGACAGAGCCGACGGTCGAGCTGATAATATTGATACAACAAACACAAGGGCGTTGGCTACTGCGTTTGAGTCCCATACCCTCTGATCCCCTCGGCAAAATCCCACGACGTCTCCAGATGCAACGACTCTGTGATCCGTATGCCTGCAGCTGTGATGGTGGCGAGTTGATACTGGACGGATGATGAGAACGCGCTCGGAAACGTGGCTCGGTGCAACAAGGATTACACGACGGACTAACCTTGTTCAGACTTCGAGCGTCACGATAGAAAAGTACACGCATGCTGTCCTCCAGTATTTTTCGAGCCTGTTCTTCGGTCAATCTTTCCTCGTAGCCCTCGACTGCTTTGCGAAGCAGTGGTTGTGCGATGTACGCCCCGTAGCCGGTGGCGATCGTGGACGCCGTGTACGTCGTCCCTAGTAAATCGACGTAAGACAGGAACCTGGATCCGCCTACGTCAGCTCCCGGAGAAGACAAGAGACACGACTCGCACCTCTTGCCATCCTTGAACCCTCCGATGACGAGGGAATTCCAAAGAGGATTGAGTTTCGAGCGCCGCCCGTACATGACTTGAGACATGTACTCGTGTATCTCTACTGGACCGAGCTCGTGCCCGTCTTGCGCTGCGATCTCCTCGACTGCGATGTCGTCGAGCAGGCGTTGAATGTACTGAAAGTCGGACATGTCGCCACTAGCGCCGATGACTGTGTAATCACCGACGGCTTGGAGACGCTGCACATCCTTGAAGCGGGCGAGCGAGCCGTATGATGCTGCAAGACCTCAGAAACGGGCGTGTGTGATCAAAGACGTGGACATGCCGAGGTTGTCCGCGGCCATCATGATGCCGTCCTTGAATTTGATGGCGAGGACGCTCGTCCCCGTCACGATGGGCTGCTGCGTGCGTTGGACGCCGTCCGCGAGTCTCGGGTGGGCGATCACGTCGTTTCGCTGCACGGGGGTCAGAATGTGCACCGACTGACGGAACCGACCTACGGGGCGACCCCAGTTGGCCGGAGAGTGGTCCATGATGGCGGATGGGTGACGCGCAAGCCCGACTCGACGCGTGAGCTGGGCAGTGTTTGCGCGTGTTTGTATTAGATGTGTCCCTTGGACGATGACGACCCCGTACACGCCCACGCCGTTCATCCAGATCAACCCCGCCTCCATCCCCCAACTGCCGGCGCCGCCGACGCGTGGTCGAGGCGCAAAACGCGGCAGGAAACCGAGGGGCGCCATCCTTTCCTCGGCTCCCCCAAGTCACCAGCCCAGCCCGGTGGTGAGCACATCCGCTGGAGTCGTCGGAGGGGCACAGTTTACGCCCGTGCAATGGACGAATCCCACCATGCCCACTGCAGGGCCCTCGACCCTCCTGCCAATATCAGCTGCCGTGCCTGCAGCGACGAGCCAACCCCCCGCCCCTGCTGGGGTTGGTGCGAGCGACGTGAGCATCGACAGCGGGGACGAGGCGGGACCCTCTACCCCGGTCACGATGCTGCCTGGAACTGCCGCTTCGACGACCGCCGCAAACGTCGCCGTTGCCGGGGCAAGTACGGGTGCTGCGAAATTGGGAGTTGGCGCCGGAGACGAGGACGGCGAAGGAGAGGATGAACTGTTACCTGCGATGGCCGACGACGATTATTCGGCGCAGTTATCGTGGCAGAGCGAGAGCAAGGACAACTTGAAGTGCGCATATCTCTCCAGGTCACGACATGCCCGCTGACGGTTGTATGGTAGAGTGTTGATGGACAACTTTAGTCCCGCGCAGTACGACCGCTTCGAGGCATACAGGCGACATGCGCTGCCGAAGCAGGCCGTTAGAAGGGTGCGTCTTTCCCTTCCTGATCGATTCTCAGTCTGAACGACGAGTCACCCGCAAGGTAATACAACAAACCACGGGACAGCAAGTCTCCCAGCCTGTTGCTCAAATCGTCGCTGGCTTTGCAAAGGTGTTCGTGGGCGAAATGGTAGAAAAAGGTGAGTTCGTCGCCACGTCCCTGCGTTTCCACACAACCGTTCAACTTTCTACAACAGGCCGGGCTGCCCAGGCGCGCCGAGGCGAGACTGGTCCACTTTCTCCGGATCATCTACGAGAGGCGTATAGGCTCTACCAGGCAGAGACGGGAAGGGTGGGGAGTGCAAAAGCGGGGAGAGGCAAAAGGTTGTTCGTGAGATGAGCGATAATGCTGTTTGTGCCATCTCGCGTCCTCTTGTCCTCCATGTATTCTCTCGAGCGGTGGTAGGCTTTGAGTCCTTGCTTGTCAGGTGTTAACAAGCATTAATGGGGTAGTGGTAACCTGGGTCGTTGCCATCGACCCGCCGGGGGTTCGATTCCCTCTTAATGCAGTTTTTTTTGTCGTCTCTCTTCATGAGTGGCCAAACGCGAGCACTCTGCATTCATGTATGTACCGTACGTTACCTATTCCGAAACGTGCAATCCACTCGATCGGTTGGACGACCAGGAGTGTGACAGGAATTGTAGCGTGACAGTGCCACCGAATCTTAGGTCAGCACATTTTCGTGCGTTCAACGGCTTCGTCCTCACCGTCATCACACCATTTCCTCCACAATATGTCTGAACAGAAGGAAAATCCATACCTTGCACACCTTCCACTGGGTCAGAGAGGCCATGGCACTCCGAAAACGGCTGAGAGCGAGCCGCTGTTTGGTTTTCTACCGCGCAGGGTAACCGCAGCTCAAGTCCGCAAGGCATTGGTAAGATCCGCTTTACACTCTTGTCAAATTCGAGCCTACTCATTCGGTACTCCTAGGCACACGACGTGAACCCTTTCACAAAAGTCCCACACACACCTCAGTACAAGAAAATCTTGGAGGCCCGAAAGAAACTTCCCGTCTATACACAGATGGACGAATTTTTCCGGGTGGTACGTCGACCTCTGTGCAGTTCTATCATCGTCATCAGCTCTGATGGTTTGATGACGATATGTATACAGTTCAACGAGAACCAGATCATCGTCATGGTTGGCGAAACTGGATCTGGCAAGACCACACAGTAAGTTGGCAGCTGAGAGAACTCTTTCTTGCCCCCTTTTTAAAACCGTGAACTTATAGAGCGGTCTCTTTTCGTCGCTAGAATACCCCAGTTTGTCTCGTTTTCGGACCTTCCCCACACCAAGGGCAAAATCGTCGCCTGCACGCAACCACGCCGTGTCGCTGCGATGTCGGTCGCCAAGCGTGTCGCGGATGAGATGGATGGTGAGTTACCAGTATGATCTTGGAGTGATATCATCCGCTTATGTTTGCGCGATGCGTGATGTAGTCCAACTAGGGCGACAGGTCGGCTACTCGATACGTTTCGAAGACATGACCGAGCCTGGCACCACGTTCCTCAAGTACATGACCGATGGTATGCTTCTTCGCGAAGCCATGAACGATCCCGACCTTAACCGCTATTCGACCATCATCCTCGACGAGGCTCATGAGCGAACACTTGCCACCGATATCCTCATGGGTCTCTTGAAGGACCTCGCCAAGAGGCGCGCTGACCTCAAAATCATCGTCATGTCCGCCACCCTCGACGCCGTCAAGTTCCAGAAGTACTTTGGTATCAAAGAAGGTTCTCCCGCTCCGCTGTTCAAGGTACCTGGACGCACACACCCTGTCGAAGTTTTTTATACGCAAGAACCGGAGCCTGATTATGTCGAGGCAGCAATTCGAACGGTATTGATGATTCACCGCGCCGAAGATCCGGGCGACGTCTTACTCTTCTTGACTGGAGAAGAAGAGATAGAGGACGCTTGTAGGAAAATCAAAATAGAGGCTGACGATCTCGTCAACCAAGACCCAGATTCTGTTGGTCCGCTCGTTTGTATTCCACTCTACTCGTCCCTTCCGCCCCAACAACAACAACGGATATTCGACCCTCCTCCACAGTCCGACGGTCCTCCCGGGAGAAAAGTGGTTATTTCGACAAATATTGCGGAGACTTCCTTGACAATCGACGGCATTGTTTACGTCGTCGATCCAGGCTTTTCCAAGCAAAAGGTGTATAACCCGCGCATACGAGTCGAAAGTTTGCTAGTGAGCCCGATATCGAAGGCATCGGCTCAGCAGCGAGCGGGACGTGCTGGTCGAACGCGTCCTGGGAAATGCTTCAGGTTGTACACCGAAAAGGATTTTATGTCTGAGCTCGAGGAGCAGACACACCCTGAAATTCTTAGGAGCAATTTGGCAAATACTGTATTGGAGCTGGTCAAGGCGGGAGTCAAGGTACGAGTGTTCGCCGACGGCCGTCGTGACGGTAGCTTACAGGATGCTGCCCAGGATCTTGTACGGTTTGATTATGTAGATGCCCCTGCACCAGAGACGCTCATGCGTGCTCTGGAACTGTTGAACTATCTGGCGGCGCTGGACGACGATGGGAACCTCACTGCACTTGGAAGCATCATGGCCGAGTTCCCGCTGGATCCTCAGGTGCGTATTCCACCCCTTCTCCGGACACTCGGTGACAATTTTCATTCAGCTTTCAAAGATGCTCATATCTAGCCCCGAGTTCAGCTGTAGCAACGAGATTCTGACGATCACTGCAATGTTGTCTGGTAAGACAGCTGACTTCGCGCTCCTCGTGGATATTGATTGTGTTTTCTTTAGTGCCAAGTGTATGGCTTCGACCGAACAATCAACGCAAAGAGGCCGATGCTGCAAAGGCGATGCTCACCGTTCCGGACGGTGATCACCTGACTTTACTCAACGTGTACAACTCGTACATGCAAAGTCAGCTTCATTTATCGTTTATTTGTAGGCATCGCTGACACGCCGGGCAGACAAGGGCGATAGAAACTGGGCCTGGCACAACTACCTCTCTGCACGTTCACTCGCTCAAGCCGAGAACGTTCGCCAACAACTGGAGCGCACTATGGAGCGCTACGAAGTGGCTCTTCTATCCACCGCAGACGAGAGAAAGATGTACACCAACATTCGTAAAGTGCTATGCTGTGGCTTCTTCATGCAAGTCGCCCACAAGGAAGGTGAAAAGGGCAACTATCTGACGGTCAAAGACAATCAGGTACGCTGCGTCAGTTTACTCGTCAAGTTGATTAACAATTGTCCGTAGGTCGTCGGTCTACACCCGTCTTGCGGTTTGGACACGCAGCCGGAGTGGGTCATCTTCAACGAATTTGTCCTGACGACTCGGCATTATATCCGCACGGTGACGGACATCAAGCCCGAGTGGTACGTCTTGAATTCGGTCTTGTTCCGCATCATCGTCTAACGACGTTGCGTAGGCTCCTTGAATTGGCCCCCGTTTACTTTGACCTCACAAGTTTCCCAGACGGGGAAGCCAAGAGAACATTGCAACGCATCGCCGCCAAGAGGGCGGGTAAGTTGGGACGCGTCGAGGAGGAGGCGGGACCAGTCAAGAAGAAGAAGAAGCTCCAGAGGGGCTGATCCATGGCGCGCTTGTGACGTCGGTGGGTTGGTCATCATACATGTATGGTAAATCTTCGAATAGACGTTTCTCCTTGTGTTAGACCAAAGTCGGAACTGCTTTACATTGAGAGAGCGACTTGCTCGACGTGGACAATCAATGGCTACGGGGTTCGGGTGGCAGGGACGCTGACACCAGGCGCAGTTCCGGGCGTCATCGGGCTGCAATCGGCGCACGCTGTTGTTCGTATCTCGTTCATCCACTCACGTACTTACTCTAATATCGGGCCATCTTGTGGTCATTTGTCTTATACTACTGCCCCGCGCTCGCCACACACTGACCATGGTACGCATTTGTCTCAGTCATTTAGTTCGCGCTTCGTCTCTACCGCCACCGTACATCGTGTCTAGTTGTGCTGTCCCTCGATGGCCGTCGCGCGCATGTCCGTGTTCATATAAATCTGTCCATTTGGCTGCCGACGTAGAAAAGCGCAGCACGACTGCTGCACACGTCCGCCGTCGGTTTACGGCGCCGGCCGGCTGTCGCTGTCGCCTGGTAACCAGTCTCCCTTTCCATGAGAACCTCCTGCTGCAGCCACTTGTGCGACCTTGTGTCGGCATCTGTTCAACTTCAGTCGTCAGCAGGTCGACCCTACTTGTCTGAACCCTGACAATGAGTCAGGACAGATATCACACGCATCCGGCTCTGGTAATTCTCCATGTTGGCTGTAATTGCCATAACCCCGCTTGAAGTATTCAAGTGAAACCTCTAGTAGCCTCATCTCAACAAGAGAGTATGTACCTTTCACTTCCCGTTTCTTAGTTTTGGCACAAGTTGCAACGTCCTCTTCAACAAACTCGCGCTCAGGCAGGGGACTGGGCGAACAGCAGCTGGCGGGTACGACGAGAGGGCCTGTCGCCGTGATTCGTGAAGCAGTGCGGCACCAACTTGAACGTTACGGCAAGAAGCGACGCCGGGCCGTCGCTGGCACTATGTATGATCCGCAAGTGGCAACCGGTCGTTCAGTGCAAGTACCAGTAGTAAGTCTCGTGTTCTCTCGTTCACAATATGTCTGATTCTTGGACATTTCGGACGTTTGTACAGGACTGGTGCGCCTTTGCGGTTTCAGCGTGCTGCGCCGAGTCCCGTGTCGCCCCGTCATTACTGACTTGTGGTTCAGTGGAGCATTCTAATATGATTGTAATAGTCTGACATGATACATAGGAAGGCCCTCCGGGCGGTCCATGGACCCGGACAAGCGTCGAGATTCTGACTTGTATGCAAAAAGTACAGGAAACTTCGTCTGTGCATATATATTCCTTGCCCGAAAATCTGACGATGAGGAGGATACGAAGTGTAATGACGTGTCTCCTGTTGGGAGAGAGAGAGATAGTTCTACTTAATACATACCGGAGAAGGGATGTGCAGTGTGTTGACCCGTGCCTGAAGATCTGATCCCCTTTCGATCGTCCGAAAGCTACATGCTGGGAGTCTCATTGATCAAGAC
>JBBPMC010000707.1:0-17562 GCA_038090115.1 Strobilomyces echinocephalus
TGAACTCCAATGCCCAGTGTACATTCGCACCTGGCGTTCTGCCGTCGCCCGAGTTTGCCGTGACATCTATTCCAATCAAGGAGAGTTACTCCCGGGTGTCCCTGAATTACAGCCTTTCCTATCCACATACGACGGTCCGCCCCTCCATGTCCAGATCGGCCTTGCTTACTTTCGTCCGGAGAGCCAGCCTAAGTCACAAACTTACCCCATGTTCCGTTACGTTTGCCGTCGTTTTCATGGCAGTGGGGAGGAGCTTTCATTCTGGCAGCCGTTGAGAGAACTTCGCCGCCTCACATACAACCGACTTCTGAGTCCATGGAGTGAATATGCGAATTCCACCTCCCACACTTCCAACGATGTGTTGGCTATGCAAGCGAGATGCCCCGCGGATGTCTCCCTCGATGAATTCATCGCGTTTGGACAATTGCGGAGCGGTGGTTCACTCCAATGGCTCAACATTCTCCAGGCGCTGCGTAGTAGAACTCTCAACTTCCATCATCACTACGTCCATTTCCTCCTGTCCTGCGCAGTGTCTCAAGTTGGATTACTCGACCTAAATACGGGGACGTGGGCCTGGCATCAAGAGCTTCAAGACTCATCCTTTTGCGATGCCCTTCTAGATGAACTTGAAAGCATGTTCACGAATATTGGAACTCGTTCTGTAGATGGGGTGTTAATGAGCAATGTTTCTTTGTTGCTGGCACGTGTCCTCTCCTCAAGCCCGAGCGAAGATGTGTCAGAGCGGGCCACTGTACTACTTCGGAACATTCGCAGAAAGACATTCGGATGGGTGCAAGATCTAGCATACGACCTGTCCATGTCACCCACGAACGAACGTGCTACCCTCGTGCGCAGTATGACTGCCACATGCCGAAGCACATTTGATGTTGATCATTGCACACTCCACAAGCACTTCCGGTCCGCAGAGGATGTCGACGCACTCATGGCATGTACTTTCATACAGGCGTTTCCTGGACTCCATGGTATGTCTAATGTCTCGGTAGTGTGCTTCGGGACTTGTTCATATTCATCGCTTCAGATGATCTGGATGGCCTTTTACAAGTGCTTTTCGAACGTAATGCCCGCCTTCACCTTGTTATCGAGGAGACCTTGATGGATGTGATACTTTCTGATCTGTCAGATTATGGTATCGATCTTGCAGTCGCTCAGGTTTTTGCGAGCTATAAGCCAGGTCCACGCAGATGGGAACAATTTCAGTACCCAAGCCGCAGCTGGCTTACATGTAAAACAAAAGCAGCCAGGGATGGAGTCTCACAAATGGTGCACATTGGCGTCTTCTACGCAGCACTGTGGGTGGATGGTCAAATCTACGGTCGCCGGTCACAGTGGACGGGAGATGGTTCATATGAAGATCTTTTCGGGAATGTGTGTGGACTGTTCCTAAAACTGACCACTCCTGATGATTTTTGTGCAGGGATACTTCTTTGTCACGCCCTCCAATATGGATTTCATGGCTGTTGTTATGACATCGAAATACAGGGTGACCATCTGCCAACCCTATGTGGTCTGATTGTAATGGCTCAACTCTATGCAGGTACAATTTTCACTGCGAAATGACCATTTGGTAATCCGAGCAGTATGCTGTCAGACAGACGAAATACTTGAGCTGATTCCTCGGGCTCAGTTTGACGATGACCTTCCAGGCCCCCTCATGTTCGACCATATTCATTGGTTGAATCTGTCTACATCAACCATCGAGATACGCCCTAAGGGACAGCCCTGGGATCAATCTCCTGACAATTGGAGGATTAATTGTGCATCTGGGCATTATCATGCATACCGAGGTCATGAGACTCTGGTAGACATTCAAAGTCTGACCTCGGAACTTGTTTCCAAGTGTTTGCAATGTCTCTTGCATGTTGGAGATATGTGGTCATGCGAGCATCGGGAACAAGTTGAGCATCAGCTCTTGGTCACTGTCAGGCAATCTGCATCAATGCAGCAGTTGTCTGTTGCCTTGTCTAAATATGGCTTATCCTTTTTTCTCAATGACAGAGGGGAACTCGAGTCTCGAGACTTCAAGGATATGGTGTATGATGATAACCAAACTATTGGGGCACTGGTTGGTCTAGAAAACTTTCTTGTTCTTCGGCCAAAAACTCTTATGGGGACCATCTCACCAGCAGCACCTATTCCCAGATGTGTTCTGATTCCATATTACACTCCTAAAGGATATGGCAATCATGACAATTGGGCTTTCCATCAACCCGGTGGTGCCAAATATTACACCTATGATGTGGATACTGAACTGGGTTGCCTGACTGGGAATAGCAGCTTGACAAGCACACGTTTTCTTGCATATCTGCACACCATCACCACTCACTCTTGTCCTGATCCATTGACAGGCAAAACTGGGGCTCAAATGGCTCTTTCCCTCATTCAATCTGTGGGATGTCAGTCACTTATGATGCTCAAAGCCCTCCCAGATGTCAAAGCCCTAAGTGGCATCAGTGTTTGGTGTCCCCCCATGTATCCTCAAATTCATGTTGCATACGATAATATTTACAACAACTATTATTGGGCAGGACATGGGCAGCGCCATTTGCTAGCTGCAGAGCTTGCATGGCAACGAGCTATGCAACGAGCTGTGCATCTATTTCCACAGAATCCAACTGTGCCATTGAAAGACTGCAAGAGTATCCAATGCCATAGGCCTCCCAAGTCAGACCTGGAACTCGAGGATATTGTTGCTACTGCAGTATCTCAGGTCACTCACCACTGGTCCAGTGGCAACTCGCTGGAAATGGAAACTATATCACGCTGCGCAGAGCTTTTGAACAGTGTTAACACACACACAGAAGCTGCTTCTTGCTTGGTGCGAGATGGGTCAAGAATGACGAACCCTGATCTCGTGCAGTTACTCATCACAAACACACGCAACATACTGGAGAGGAAAGAAGGGACGCGTCGACAAATTTCTCTGTTATTCTTACTCGCAACAATACTATACTATTCACCGTCACACCAGGCCTCTCTTCTTTCAATTCTCATTGCATTTGCTCTGCCAGATCTGAAATCTCATTCCGAGTCAGACGACCTAGCAATCCCTGCTGACTACAAGATTCCGGATGGATGCTACCCCACCAAACAGGTCTGGCAAGCTTGTTTTCACGACTTTTGCAAGCCTGAGTATTGTTGGCACGAGGAAATTGATGCAGCTGTTAAAAAACTGCTCAATGCTCGGTCATGTCATACTCCCCCTTCAATCTCACTGGATTCCGAGTCTAAGCACAGCGACAATGCAGGTTTGATGGCAAGCCTGCGGAAGCTCTTTTCTAGCTGTCATCGAGACTGGACCCTCGAGGATCGTGTTACGGATGTGTTTCAACCTGAAGGAGGGCCTGTACCATGTCTACGCGAAACCTCACCAGTATGGTCCATACCAAATCAGCCCTCATTGTCGCAAATCTCGCTCGAACAGCTACTTTCCCATCGCCTGTCGCCAGAACTCCCAGACCGTAATACTCTGCCGCGGGAGACCGACAGTCACCGAGGTAACGAGACACCGAATATCAACCCTGTGGGGCTGGACCAGTTGTTCTCCGCTCTTCCGGCAAATTCCCTTTTTCAACAAGAATACCTTGCTTTTATCGAGTCTAGCGCAAGCCAGCACAGGGAATCGAGTCAACCGGCTTACAGAATGGCCAGAAGGAATCCATTGGGTGCACTCGAGGAATACCACGCAAGGTGTCATAGCAGCTACATGGATGCTCTAAGCAGGCTGAAGCGGACCCTTGGCCCGACGACTGACCATGAACGAATGCTCGATCAATTCGGTTGTTGGCCAGCGATTACAGGAGATGTTCTCTTGCGATGTCTTGCGTCAACCACAACTATTAATGTGCCTAGACGGTGGAAGCAGTGTCTAGTTTTATTTGCTTTACTCTTCCTGGAGCTCCAGCGGGCTAGGAGATTACTTCGATTTTTTTGGGGTGGTCTTGAGGAAGAGTTCGGGATGGAACTAGCGAACGAACAGTGCGACGGATGGAATCCAGAAGAATACCCAGATTGGCTGTTGATCCAGGTACGTTGTTACACTACTTGATTTGAAGTGCTTGTCTCTCACTTTCTTGTTACACTCGCTTGTGTCAGGTTCAAGGAAACTTTCTCATTCGCCGTGCCCAGGCAGAGACCGCAATGGAGATGATGTCTCCGGGATCTGGACAGAACACCGTGATGCAAGTCATCATGGGCGAAGGCAAATCATCCGTCATCATCCCAATCGCTGCTGCTGCTCTCGCCGATGGCCAACAACTCGTTCGTGTCATTGTTCCGAAAGCATTGGCGGTTCAGATGTTTGATTTGCTCGTTGCTCGCCTTGGCGGGATTGTTAACAGGCCTATATATCACCTGCCCTTTTCTCGTAGTCCAGGGGACGATACTAACCGCGACATCCCTGATATCAACAACCTCCAGAAGATCATGTCTCAATGTATCGCCGAGCATGGAATTTTGCTTGTCCAGCCAGAGCATGTTGTTTCACTCAAGTTGAAATGCGTCGAGCAACAAATCTCTCAGAGCATTATTGCCACAGACACACATGCCAAATCCCGGAAAACGATTTACGAGTGCATCACGACGGGTCTTCCACTTGGATTGGTGTGTACAGAGAGCAGTATACAACTGATCGTTGACTCGGCTTACCATATCAATGCAGTCACCAGCTGACAGAGCCGCGGCTACGTCGCCAGCTGTGCATGCTCATAAGAGTACCGAAGATATTGAAAACGCGCTGAAGTGGGCAAGCGTTCAGAAATTGATCGATTCGCAAGCTCGAGACATCCTAGACGAGAGCGACGAAATCCTCCACTCGCGCTTCCAGCTCATCTATACGATTGGCTCCGCGCAGCATATGGACGGATACCCAGATAGATGGACAATCACTCAGCAGATCCTTCGGCTTCTGAAGAAACATGCTTATACACTTTCGAGACATCATCCGGCGTCTGTCGAGTTCGACGAAGGCCCGCCCGGATCGTTTCCATACTTTCGCATCATCCCGGCCTCAGACCTCGGTCGACGACTAATATCGATGGTCATAGAGGACGTCATGGCTGGTCGGCTACCAGATTTCAAGTTTCACCATGCGTCTCCAGAGTTACGCGATGCTATCCGGAGCTTTATATCTGACAAGGATGCCATGCAACTCCCAGGCACGGTCAAGAGCATGAGGGAGTATGCCATGCATTCTGATCATAACTACCTATGGAACGGCGTTCTACTCCTTCGTGGACTGCTAGCCTCTGATATCCTTTTGTTTGCTCTCACGGAGCGCCGATGGCGGGTCGACTATGGTCTTGGGAAGCAACTTGAACGCGACTCGGACGCGCTTGGTCATCCAACTCCGACGATGCTCGCAGTTCCGTATCGAGCTAAAGACGTGCCAGCCACAAATACACAGTTCGGTCACCCAGATCTCACCATCACTCTAACTTGCTTATCTTACTACTATGCCGGCCTCAATGAGGAGCAACTGAGAGTTGCTTTCGAAGTTCTGCTAGACGAAGATGACCCATCTGTGGAATATGCAATTTGGACCGAAGGCTATAACGACCAAGCACTGCCTGATTCACTACGGGAACTCAGAAACATCAACCTCAAGTCGTCAGAGCTATGGGACAAAATTACATTCCCGCTTTTCTCTCGGAATCAGGCGACCATTGATTTTTACCTTTCCCAGGTGGTGTTTCCGAAAGAAGCGAAAGAATTTCCTTGGAAACTCTCCGGATCATGTTGGGACCTGGCGGAGACGCGAGAAAAGCTTATAACTGGTGAGCAAATCACTTACCATGCCCATCGTGAAGACCGGTCGCTGAGTGAGGCAACAGGTATTTCAGGAACAAACGACGGGCGATGGCTGCTACCTATGTCTATCGTTCAGCACGACCTCGACGATCAGCGAGGGGCCAATGCGAGGGTACTCGCATATCTTCTTCAACCAGAAAACGACTTCTACCATGCCACTCACCACAGCGGCGAACGGCAAACTACGCCCGAATTCCTCCAACTGGTAACGACACAGCGACCAGAAATTCGGGTTTTGCTGGACGTTGGAGCTCAGATCCTCGACTATTCCAATCTTCGGGTGGCGAGGGAATGGCTCAGTATCGCTCGCGCTGTCACTGGGGCCATTTATTTCGACGAGAACGATGAATTGACAGTACTCACACGGAACGGCACCAGCCAACCGCTGTCCTCGTCCCCGCTTGCTCAACAGCTTGATCGTTGCGTTGTCTATCTGGATCATGCACACATGAGGGGCGTAGACCTTAAATTCCCTATTGGCTCACGAGCGGCTGTCACGCTGGGTCCCAAGGTGACGAAAGATGCTTTGGTGCAAGGTTCGTTTTCGAATCACCATTCGATCTACCCATATAACCGTTTGCCGCGTCAGGCTGTATGAGGATGCGAAAGCTTGGCCACGGTCACTCGGTCATGTTTTTCGCGCCGCATGGTGTTGACCAGAGTATTCGCTCCATGAAGAAAGATTCGAGCGCTCCAATCACCACCGTTGACATCCTGTCCTTGGCAATACGCGAGACATGGAGGGATATTCAACAGCGGGCTCCTTACTGGGCGAAACAAGGCATGGATCATAAAAAGAGATATGATGCTTGGTCACAATTCTGCAACGGCGAGCTAGCGCCAGAACAGCTGTCGGACGCGTGGCGCGAGCCAAACTGCAGATCGCTGGCTGATCTTTATGCGCCATCCGACTCCGAAAATGTCGATGGCACGTGGTCGACTTTGGATCCGGGAATTCTGCAACGTTGCAAGAATATCGGGATCCTATCATTTCCACGGGGACGCATTGACGAAGAACAGGAGCGGGAGGTTGACCGGGAGCGAGAGCGCGAACGAGAGGTGGAGCTCCCACCACGAGCAAGACCGGAGGAACATCACCTTCATCCAGATGTCATTGCCTTCGTCAAGAATGGCATCATCCCTGCACCGCACTCTGGAGACGCTTTCCTTCCTGTCTTCGCAATGCCCAGAAAAGGTTCAGCAGCTACAATCGACGCAAATGTCTGTGGTCCATCTGTCTTGGCGACAGTGGACTTCAGTAAGACTATCAAACATGAGTCCACTGAAGGGACTCCGAATCAGTATCTCCGACCCGTCCAATGGATTCTCTCCGGTAAAATAGATCATGATCAAGTACTCGTTCTGCTGAGTCCGTTCGAAGCCGATCGCTTGATGCCAGACATCAGGAGGAGCGAACATGTCCATCTTCATCTATACGTCCCCCGCACGTCCCAGTACATGAAGCCATCGGACGATCTTCGACTGTATTCTATCCCTCCTCTCTCCGCCGATTGGTCCCCGCCATGGGATCTAATTGACCAACTGAACGTGTTCGCTGGGCAGTCCTATCTCCGAAACTATAATACGTATCTCCGGTTATGTCGTCTCGGCGGTATACCCCTGGGCCGGACGAAAAGGTCGACAAGAGGCGAGGAAACTCTACGAAATCCATCGAATGTCCGGGGTGTCTCCAGAAAGCAGGAAATGACGTTCTCGGGGGTCCCGCTACCTCTCGTGGAGGCACTACTCGCAATTCGGAGCAGGGGGCGACCGTTTGCACACACGCACATGGGAAAGATTGCTCAAGGGCGGTTGCTTACGGAGACGGATTTCGAGGGGCCAATGCTAGTCGGGGATGATGATCTACAAGATAGACAAGGCGAGCAACCTTTTTTGACGTCGAACGACCACGGGACGACTCCAGTATGATTCGTCGATTTGAAAGTGCTTACACAAGTATGACGCCTTCGTTTCCAGGAACTTCCGACTGAATCCGCGACCCGGCGCGAGGAGGTCCGTTAGAAGTCTCACTGATTGGCGCCGTACTAATTTACACTTCTTCGCAGCACACAGGCCATGCCATCGCTACAGAACCTCGTCGTTCCGGCAAAGATGCTTTTAGTGGCGGAAAGAGCTCTGCAAGCGAACGGAACACGGATTCGGTGTGTTTGTTGGCGATGACAGTACTAATCGTTCATGAACGCTTATGTCCAACCAGGCGCATGATGCTCCTCAGTCGTCAGCCACTGGCACTACTACTATGGATGAGCCCGAACATGACTCATTCTTGATCCCGCTCCCCAACGAGAAGTGCACGGAGGTTGCGAGCGCCGAGTCCAAGGGCAAGAAACGTGCCGTGGACGAACTCGACGATGATCATGAGGATGAGATTCCTGGGAGTCTTGGGAGTCTTGGGAATACTAATAGGCCGTTGAAACGTAGACGCAAGGATAGTTACCGATGTGTTGTTGTATAGTTATTGCAATTCGATATTGTTATATTGACTAACACGACGGTAAGATTTCCTTCGATGTGAACATGATCCGTGAAAGCGTCTCGCTACAAAAGAGAACTGTCGATGTGCACTGGACCTATTTCCATTGTGCATTTCTTCGGAAGGAGCGACATCCATCTGCTCTCTTTGATCTCGGTGCCCTTATTGCCAAAGTACCTCTCGCTCTCGAAACTCCATTCGTCAAGCGCTCGCACCCACTGACCCAACCCATCGCAGTATGCCCTGACCTGCGAATTTAATGGCTCTTCCCATCGTGGAAGAGTGGCGGCAGCTCCATGAAACCTATCTGCGGTTCGAAGAAGATGGTCTTCGACCCACAGCATGGCGCCGTTGACGTCGGTGTGGTACTCGTTCATGACGCACGTGATGATGTTGTGAAGGTCGTCGCCGCGGAGCTGTTCCATGTTAAAGGAATAGACGTCCTTGAAGGCGATCGCATCAGCATGTGCACCATTCTCTGACGAACGGATAATGCTGACGTTACAGAACGCGACCAAGTCGACGGCCGCTTGAACCATCTCCTGTATGGCGGGGTGCGCCATCACGTCGTCGGGGATGTCGAATCCAAGTTCGTATATGGAAAACGAAGGCTTCACGCCGCTCGTGCGACGCCGCAGGTCGATGTAGCTCTCGACGTCGAGAACCCGACGATCCTTCTTGTCGATCGACTCCTGCACGACGCCCTCGAGATACTCGTCCATGCTCCGGATGAACCTCTTTTGAGCGATCGCGGTGGCGTTTACCACGGTGCGTTCCCAGAATCTACGGTCGAGCGGTCGTCTCGCAGGGTTCTCGCGCGAGATGGGTGAACACACTCACTGGCGTGCGACTTCCGCGCCCACCCATTCTCCTTTCGGGCGTGGGGCGTGGGGGTTTCGGAACGCGTCCATGACCGTCTCTTTTTGCTGACGGACTTCGGCGGGCGCCGACCTGTCAGAGTACTCGTCGAACAGGAAGACGAAATGCATGAGGTCGCAGCCTGCTCTGACGTGCTCTGAAAGAAAACGACTGAGCACGATAGCCCGACAACGACCCGCCGGGACGTTACCTTTGCTCGCCAGAGGGTACGCTAAACACGCGAGGAGATCTATCCAAGAAAACGCGTCAGCGGCCACGGACGGGGACGCGGAAACGCTGAGCACGCACTGAAGTCGCAGCGGTTGAAAGCGTCTTGGGCTTTCGGCGAGAAGGCCTGGAAGCTGGCCACCCACGCGTCGGCTTCCTTCTTAACCTCGGCGTAGTTTGGGTTGATCTGGCGTGGCCACGGCCATCTCGCGAGCACGTTCGGGACGAAGATTCTGACGGGTTCGGCGTCTCGATCGACGTTTTTCTGTGCGAGGGTCTTATCAACGGCGCTCTTGCGCTTCCTGGCGACGAGGACAGAAACACCGAGGAAGGCAGAGAAGGCGAGCGCGCTGAGCGAAGGAAGAGTAGTGTGCATGTCAGAGTCGTTGCGTCTTTTTCCAGACCGCACGCTGCCCTTTTTTATCCATCGTCGTCCTGTGGATTGTCGGATCTCGAAGTCGGACGAGACCAAGGCCAAGTAGAGAACAGGCGATGTGATTGCACCGACGGCGAACGTTACTTGCTGTTGTACATAGGTGGACTCGAACGTTCTGCATCACGGGCCATCGGGATCCTGCGGGCGCAAGAACGTTGTGCTGATGCGGCTGTGAGGCGAACTTTGTATTGTTCGGACGCTGACGCCCATACTTATACTTCGGTTTGAGTCTACCCGGCTCCAATCGTCCTGTACTTGGAGGCTGAGCGCGACGGTAAGCGTGTACCTTGCACGATCTCCGCTGACGTACTTTCGTTTGAGGCTCGCGTGGGCATACAGTATTCATGCGAGTTTGCACCCAGATGATACAGTTATGATGCGAGGTCCGACGTACAGCACCTGCTGCGGGCGCACGAACAACCACATCGACAATCTAGGTCCCTGGCCCTCATCGTGCGCTAATTGCGGTGCCGTCGCACTTGCCGTGGGCGTCGTGTCCTTGTCCGGCTACTTGTCGGCAGTCGTGCCGACTGTGCGCGTGCTGACGGTCGAAAGTATGGATCCATCAGATTTGGCGGGATCGTGTGTCGCTGGAACCAGCCAACGTTGTCGCTGTCGAGTACCGATTATGTAGTGCGGGAAGTGGTATCTGACGTCGCAGAGGAGATCGTAGAATTCGGACGGGTGTTGGAAGATGGCATGCGCAGGGGACGAATGGTGGGTGGAATTGACGGTGGGGTCGAGAAAGGGTAGAGCGCGCAGAATATTTGACACACGCCCACGTCGACCGCATGGACGCCGTACTACTGGTGATGATTTTAGACAAAATGGATCGCCCGCCTGGAGTGGCATTAATGACCAAGGGTGTCATTGTCGAGGCACCATCATGGTCCTCATCTCCTTTGCCCTCGCTTGCGAGCGATTCACGATCATCCGTCGACGGCACCTTTCGGACATGGCCCTGAGTAATGAGCATACACCTTCTCCGTCACCTTTCGTACGCTGGAGAGCTCGCCGTGTCCGGCATGGGCTTAGAGTTGGGTCTTTTCACTTGCACAAGACGTTGTGTAGTGGTTGCGTATCATTGGGGGACCAGGGTAGCCGCGCTCCGTGCAACGCTGCATATCGGGCTACCTAGATTCGCAAGGATGCCATCTCAAGGATTCTGAACCAGGAATGGCTCGCGGCAAGATCGAAACGCGCAGAAAGTGAACCGAGACTGCGCCCCGTGGTGCCGGCCCAATGGATCAAGGATCGTCGGAAAGCGCAGGATAGATGAACATTTCGAGACGTGTGACATGACGCAAGAGACGGGAGATCTTGCACGGAAACTTTGATCACTAGAAGGGGGAGTGCATCGAGGCCACCTCCCTGGCGTCCCCCCCATCTACCGATTCCTGATTCACTGCACTAGACCCACGCGGGCATCTTCTACCTGTGTACGGACCGGAGGTGTCTGCGAGAGCCTTGCTGCGTCGGTTCTGTAGCGTGTGGGCGAAGCAACGCGCTGGGCACGACTGTCTGGTAGGAAATCAAGGTTGATCAGAGATCGCAACGTCCAGCAATATCGGCGGACGTACCTGATAGACGGTGGATGCGTAGCGCTGACCTATGCTCCTCTTGAGGGCATCCATGGACCATGACCCAGCCGACCCTCTTGCCATCTCCAAACGGCATGGCATCTCGACCCACATCGGCTGCTCGAAGCGGACGTCGTTCTCTTTCGCCAGACGTTCGTCTATCGCCTTTTGGGCCGTCTGGACCATCTCCCTCGGGACGTCTGCCCATGCGTCGACGGGCAAGACCCGATTTCTTGGTCGCATGGTGTGCTTGCCGACGCCCTTGACAACGCTGCCCCGTATTATATGAGGAAGTCGGATCTGCACCAGCGTTGAATGAGACCTACGAGGGCGCGTCGAGCCTCTGGCTCGAGAAGGATGTTCGCGACGTCGTCGGACATGCCGGATGCGAGGACTCTGCGGCGGTGTCCACTTGGCGTTGCTGATACGCCCGTGAGGCGATGCGCGCTTGGGTCTCGGCGTAGAGTTGGGGAAGGGAAAGGTAGTTGGCGGACCGAAGGATTGCGAACACGGTACCGAGGTCATAGGTGTCGTGAGAGAAGACAAGAGTGCCGGCGTAGATGCAACCCAAAGGGCCACAGGGGTAAATGGTGGCGAGGGGAGGATGACCGTGAACGGTTCGCCGGGGGCAGACGAACCAGCTGCGACGGCAGCTTTGGAACCCCACGTGAGGAGCTGACCTCGGAAGTACGGGGAGCGGGAGACGAGGATGAAGCGGCGAGAAGAGAAGATGGTGGTCGTATGCTCAGGATTGGAGGTGGAGAAGGTGCCAGTGAGGGAGATACGGATGTCGGAGTAAAGGCGGGGACGAGGTCTTTGCACAGCTTGTCGATGCGACTTTCCTCGGCGTCGGCGCCGTCGGGTGCTTCGGGGGCGTCAAAGAGGAATTCGAAGGCCTCCCCCGGGCCTTTTCCGGTGTAGAGATACTCGAGCTCGTTGGAGAAGAGGGCCAGGGTCGTTTGCTGGGTGAGACGGAGGACGGCACCCTGGTTGGTGGATGGCGACGGCGACGAGGAACGGTTGGGCGAGGAGAACGGGAGTACTTTGTGAGCATAATCTGGAGTGAGGCTGAGGGACACGGGGGACTGTACGGGGGAGGGGGAGGGGGTGGACGAGTAGGGCGAAGGGGAAGTGATGGGCGCAGGCCGAAAAGAGAAGTAGCGGGCCTGGAACGACGGCGGGGTACGCGCGTACACGATTGCTACGACGACGTCAGCGGGCGACGAGGAGGAGGACGAGCAAACCGACCTTTGTGCCCCCAGACCTCATCGGTCGAGTATTGATCGCCGTCGGGGTGGAGCTCCCATACGACGTCCGGAAAGCGATCCTTGGCGTTGTGGAAGAGTTGGGGGAGGTCGTTCGAGGGCGTCCGTGAAACGACCGGTTTGGGTCGAAGTTTGTCCGGGTGGTTTGGGTCGCATATGGGTAGGAGCGGAGAAGTTTGAGTGGCCGACATCAAAACACGTAGTCGCTCATCGGCACTTGCTCCGCCATTTCTGTTCATTGTTCATACGTCTCGTGGTACAGCACGACTATTGATATCGATCGTCTGGTCCGTCACGGTCCACCATCACTTTTCCGTATCTACGCAAAGTACTCGGCGCGTCTCTGACTAACAAGTTCCGGACGCCAAAGTCTGCCACTGCCGGAGCGATTCTGTCACGAAACAGCGTCTACTATGTCAGTACATCGATAGGGACTCGTATGAAAAGACCTCACCAGTGGACCGCGCCA
The DNA here is from genome assembly GCA_038090115.1 of Strobilomyces echinocephalus. Classification (NCBI taxonomy): domain Eukaryota; kingdom Fungi; phylum Basidiomycota; class Agaricomycetes; order Boletales; family Boletaceae; genus Strobilomyces; species Strobilomyces echinocephalus. The sequence goes on from JBBPMC010000707.1 coordinate 13,157, forward strand.
AGTCATACTTGAAGCCTGGAGCGATGTTAGGCTTTTCGAGAGTCACTTCAGCAAGAAGACCAACGGGTCGCGTGTCGATTCGGTGTCGTCATTCCATATCTGTGGGGTAGTGGTGTGTGAGGCACAAATGCGAGTGGTGTCCGCGGTACAAGAGAGCCACAGGGCCAAAAGGGTCGTGTCAAGAGTCTTGAAGGACGGCATGGTGAGAGCTGGCACCTTCGTCAGACGGAAACACCGCATACATAGAGCCAATGCGCTACGCACCGTTCCAATTGGCCTCGGATGGCGCCTAATGTTAAGGTGCACCATCCATGACAGCTGAGCCCACTGTCAAGACACCATTAATGACACGAGTTCAGTCGCCTTTCAGCGATCTACAACCAGTCTGATATGTAGATGTCTTAGCATGAGAAACGCACGGACGAGAAAGACTTTACGCTAGTCAAAGGGTGGGGCAGTTGCACGCTGCGCACACTGTATCGACGCTGCACCTTGAAAGGGAGACTCGTACGGAAACATCACCGCTGAGGAGAGCGCGTCAGTGATTGGCTTTACGTCGACAGGTCCTGTCTGCATCGTTCTTCCATTACGCAGAAACGAGGCCAACGTATCGCCGACACTTGATGCGGTGGATTCGATGCCAGAACACCTTCAGCTTGCAACAGCGGCACGACAACGGCTTGGGTGGTCATACCCTATCCGAGACACAAGAGAGGGACAGAGGGACGCGGCGGGCTTCGATGGGCTCTTGGGATAGAACCGCTAGCGCGCGATCGTCACATGAACACACCACACACACAAAGCCAACGCATCACACACCGTTCAGGCTCGCCTTCGAGGTCGAACACGTCCACATCGCCAATCGGATTCGGCCACCGGGGAACCTCAGCAAACCTTGATCCAGTAGCCGACCAGACGGTAAAGGCAGCGCGACCGTGCAGGTCTCGTGGCGTCGGACCTTCCTTCGTCTAAAATGGCAGGCGTTTAGGGCATCGAACCATGATGCGAGCTGAAATGTTCGGAGACCGGCTAGCCGTGGAACCAGTCATCCATTGAAGGAGCCGTGTTCCACGATAAGTGGGTTTCTGCTGCGCAGAAACTGCTGCTCAGGCTCGGGTACTTCTCGCCGGCTGGACTATAATGAGAGCGAGCGGTCAGTTCTGCCCATGCACGCGGAGTCGGACGAGACGTACGTGCGATTTCCGAGACGTAGGTCTCGCGAGCGTAGCCCAACAGCACACATCGAAGAGTACGACGTGACGACGACGAGTGAGGGGAGAGAGACATGCGGGCAGTGACTCTTCCGGTCGAGAGGTTGCTCATTTATACCCCGAGCGAGCGAGCGGAATTCCGGAACGCTTGACGTCTTGGAATGTGATTGTCAGCTCGGCATGTCCGGCGTTGGCGCACCTCCGCGGAGATCTCTGTGAGCCAGCTGCAGGAGCACTTGGTCGGAGTACAGAGTTCACATCCCCGGCCCGGGTCCGTTGCAAGGCAGAACGTCGTATCAGTGAACGCCCGGAAAATCACCCTGTAGAACCGTGTAGAATATATGTACATACTCGGGCTCGTTGGGGAAGAGAGACCCGTGGAATAAAGTTACCATATGCACACTCCCTGGTAGTCCCAGGCATCGACGTCTTCCCTTCCGCTACCCAGGCAATTCACTGCATAGACCGTGAACAATAGCGCCACGTTCTGGGACAGGTTCACTCATTCCAGGATGATCTCGTCCCACGACCTCTCATCCGCCGCTGAATATTGAACGTTGACGGACAGCAGGGAAAAGTTGCCGTCCATGGTCTATCTCGTATCACGGTGAGCATCATAGTATCTGGCCTCGTGGCGTACCTGAGCATCCTCGCTTGCATTAAGACTCCATCCCACTGTTGTGCCTACATCCATCTGCAAGATCCCGCCATCCTGATCGAGCCTCCCGCTCTCGACATGGTTAGCTCGACTCTGTGGAGACGCTGTTGGTCGCAGCGATCGCCGCCTCTCCGATTCAAAATTATCATGTACTCTCTTCGACCCGGAAAAAGGTGCGCCCGGTGAGTCAATATTCCCTCACGCTTGTACTGACCTTCACTGGTTTAAAAAAGTCAAGCGACGTTCGACCGTAGCAAGGCGCTTACCCCAGTTGATCTTGCTGGATCTATCAGCCACTTGGATACGAGAGTAAATATGCAGCCTCGCGCGGCGCGGGCCACTATGGCGAATCTAAAGTAGCACTCGGAGAGACGCTTTTCGAAAATGTTGGAGTCTCGGACGCAGAGATGCACGGTGAGCAATACGATTTCGTACTCCCTTTGTTGCTCATAGGTTAGCTCTCGCAGAACGTTCCCATCGGTATGTCAAGCCAACGGAGACAAAAGCTGCCATTCACGAAGCGATTCACGCATTCGCGCTGCTGGTCTTCCCTATTCCGATTACTCTTTCGATAAACACGGGAAAGCATGGCCGTTTGAATTTCACGAGTTGGTCTCTCCTACTTGCGACCACCCACATCAATATTAATCATATCCGCATCCCAGGACATGCTGTGGAATCGTTTGATGACGTAATATACGTCGCGAGAAGATCATTACGGGAGGTTGGTGAAGCGATCGCACCGCTTCCATCAGGAAATTGATGAATAACATTAGCATACTCAACAAGTACATATCTTTGTATCATCCTGATATATCATTAGCTCATGTTATTTACTTCCTGGGAGTGTTGACATCTACTATCACATATTAAAGACTTCTGTTATCTCTCAACACTATCCAAATGTCATTTTGTATCTACTATTTAACTGTGGGTTATCTGATCAGATCTTACTAGGCTCCATATTGGATCAATTTTATCTATCTGCTGAAGTTTATCCTATATATATTAATTGATATATTTGACTATAATTTCCAAAATGACACATTGGACCAAAAGTATTTATATAGTTTATAAGATAATTTAAATTATTGTTACAAATCTGATGATATGTTGATCATCTTTATCAAGCTGATTTGAATGATTTAATCTATAAAATTGTTACATATGAGAGATTTCAACACAATGTAAAATTTGATCTATAAAATCACATTTCAAAATTAGATCAATCTTTTCAGAAATGAATTCAAGGATCAAGACTATACTTTGAATAGCTGTGATAATATCTATTCATATAATAAACTTGATCAATCACATTAAACTTGTAGCCATTGATCTATTATATCAAAATAATAGAATTGCTTTATATGATCATGATTTTATATCTTATATATTTGATCAATATATTATACATTGGATCAATATTATCTGCATAATAATTCTTGTCTACTGCATCTAAATCCAAAAAAATACCATATTTATCTTGTTGATAAAATAGAAAATTTAATTCATTCTAAGGAAATTGATCACATTTTTCCAAATGATATATTAAGCCAAAGATATCTACATGATTCACAATATAGTCAAGATAAATTCCATCAATCCTGAAATATTTGATTATTGAATTCATTTTGATTAATTATCTCTTTTTTATCAACTTGATATGATTGTACAGTGGCATTTCTCTGGGATTCTTGATCTTGTCTATCAAATCAACATAGTTGGTCTACTCTATAAAAGTATTGGATATAAGCAATTATAACATTGTGGTAGATTTGATCAACTCTATCATATTGGAAAGTGACATCAGGATCTTCTCAGATACACTTGATGGACAGGACTATATCACAGATAATAATGAACAATTTAGCACAGATAATAAATTTGATGATCACCATTAAAATTGAAGAATTGGCTGATTGTCTCATAAAGGGTGGTTTGAGAGATACAGCCAGAATTACAAATGATATATTTTGTATCATTATTGAATATCTGACATACTGTGGACAATATGTTACAGAATGCAAGATCACACTAGATAGTCATACTAGGAATCCAGTGTAGTTCATGAATAATAGACATTTAAATTCACTATGCCATTAACCATAAGCATCAATCATAGTACTATATTGCTTGACTACCAATCAGGTAACAAATCTCCACAGAAAAACATTAGTCATCAGCGCCTTCCACCGCTGCCTGGCCTGCTCGCTCCCTCTCGTTATGCTCAATACGTTTCTGCCGGATCCGGGCAAGAGCACTATTCTTGGACGGGATGCGCTCAATCTCAGTATAAAGCGGGAAAACCTGGCTGCCCCTTCATCAAACAATGAAACCAAACACCGACAAAATCAATTACCGATTCCACCACATCATCAGCTGATCCACTTCCTCCTTTTCCTCGAGATCTCACCTAAGCTGCCCGAAAAAGAAGCCTTATAAGGCTTGACCCAGGGTCACGTCGTCAAGCGTTATTTGGCTTCGACAATCCATTTGGCCGACCCCGGGAATAAATCCTGCCTAAAATAAGCCACTCC
>JBBPMC010000708.1:0-17543 GCA_038090115.1 Strobilomyces echinocephalus
ATGAGGATCCCCTCGCGCGCCTATGCAGGAGTTGATTGACACGAGACTGATCCATTTTCTGAGTTCTCCACTCCGCTGAGCCAGGATGCCGTGTAATCCTACCTTCTCAGCAGCTACCAAACCTCAGGGCAATGGGAAAAACGGCATAACAAAGCTCTTCGCCGCTTCCAGGCATTCCCGAAGGAATCTTGCCGTGACAGAACTAGGGGTTTCGAACCCTGCACACGCGAATTCAAAGGCGACCCCACTAGTCAGTGACTGTTAGGTCCCACATGCGTGGGATAGGAAATGTCATGTAGTTTTCTGAGGTGACCGTCTCGGAGGTCGCCGATGTCGTGCTTTTCCAAGTCATTCATGCTTCGCTCTGGATCGAGAAATCTCTCAGTGATCTTATAGTCATCACAAACCCACCCGTTTGAAAGAACCGTTCGGCTTTATCGAAGAGAGTAGGCAACCCAATGAAGAACGCCTTGAAGGCCCTGGGCAGTTCACCGGTGGCCGAGCGGTTACTGGATTACAACTGAACGCTGTCAGGTTGCGCCCCAGAGAGTAACGCTGGAGTCTGAGAAAGAGAAGAAGCACCTTGCAGTCGTTCAAGTTCATCAAAGCGGCGGTAGCTAAGCTTGAATCTTGATTTCTCCCGGCTCTGCTCCCATATCTGTATTGATACACATGAGTAGCCTTCAGACTTGCCAGTCCTAATCTTGTGCCATCGAGAAAGGTGGTAGGGTGTATAATGTAAAGTAGATCCAGATTTCGCGCAGTGGTGGCTAGTACTAGTAGTAAGTACTGCAAATACCGTGAGTACTTGCTACGTGGCGCGGACATAGCTACTCTCAGTTGACCTTTCTTCAAGTCTCAGCGCTTCAGCTTTTATGTTCCCAAGCGGGTTTCAGAATGTCGTCGGTATGTCTCTCGCACTGGCAGCGGCATCCTATGGGGCCGGTCTTGCTCCACTATCCGTGCCACTCTCCAGTACGTTTTCAAGTGGACATAAGATCAGGCCTCTAACACACGAGCCGTAAGAAAAACAACTCTCCGCATTGTCCAACTTGGGTACTGGGTTGCTCATTGGCACTGCCCTTGGTGTGATCTTACCCGAGTGAGTTCTAACTCCTCCCCGTGTGTTCCAAGCTTCAAATTGTCTGGTCATATGCATCACACATGTCAGAGGAATTGAAGAACTGATGATCGACGTCAACTCGAAATCGAGCTCGTACTCTTTCAACATTGGTCTCCCCATCTTGCTCGGCTTCGCCTTCATGCTTCTCATGGAAGAGTACGTAGCCTCCCATGGACACCCATTCATCCATTCTTCGACTTCTCGGCCTGGGGGACCAGTTTCCGACATTGACCTAGAGGAACGAGGACGTCCAAGCCATAATCCAGAGAGCCCTTCCCTGCTCAGCTCTGAAACTAGCGTCATGCAACGAGCCTATCCATTATCACTCGGGTTGATCATACACGCGCTCGTTGATGGATATGCGTTGGGTGTCTCTGCGTCTAATGCGCGTTCGCCTAGCTTGTCCCTCATCGTATTTCTTGCGATAATCGTTCACAAAGGTATGATATTCTGCTTTCGCTGTGTCGCTGGCTCACTATGCGTGCACGAAATAGCCCCGACTGCGCTTGCGCTAACTAGTGCGCTTCTCGCTAATTCGGTGTCTCTAACCGACTGTAAGAAACACCTGTTGTACTTCAGCCTCGCGACTCCTGTGAGCTCGATTTTGACGTTTGCTCTCTACGCCTTCCGCTCCGAGAATAATCACAGTAACTGGTCGGGAGGCCCGTTGCTATTCAGCGTGAGTTATTCGGTTACCTGGAGATAACTGTCTCGTATGATGTCTATGTGTAGGGAGGCACGTTTCTGTACGTGGCTTCCGTCATACAGCCCGTGTCAGGCCATGCGTCAGAATCGCCTGCGGGTGAAATTAACAGGACGGTTCGCACAATGCTACTCTTTGGCGGGATGTTTCTTCCCGTGTTAGTTAGTCGGCTAGTACTACACGCGCATTGAATATTGAGCAGTGGCAAATCGAACTCTTATTCGCTGGCTTGGTCCGTATAGTAAGCGGTGTGATCACGAAGCCTCCGAGGAGTGTGTTCAATTGAACTTAGACCAAGGCCAGCTTCTTGGTGGTTGACCGACCATGTCTTCGCCAGGAACAGATTCTGAAAGTGAAAGGGAGCCTACGCCCCCGCCACTTAAGCGGGCCCGTACGTCTGGGTCCCCAAGGACTGCGAGCACTGGCGCTTCGAATGTCAAGGACAATTCTATCCATTCCACCACTAGTCCTACTTCTACCTCACCAATAATGGACAATCCATCGAGTTTGCCACCACTCTCTGTCTCAATCCTGGGTGTCGAACCACTCGACGAATTCATCAAGGAAATCGCAGACTTCGTGCATCACACGGTCTCGACCAGACCCAACATGGGACCTGACGCGAAAGTGGAGGTGGAAGCTAAGCTCGGCGTCCTTAGAGACCGAACGACCGGAAAAAGGATATCCTTGCCGGTGCTAGTAGAAACGAGTGCGTAGCTGGGCATCGGCATCCGTTGCGCGGGACGCTGACGTCGCTGTGCCCTAGTCATCGTCCCAGATGCGGTCGACCTGCGTTTCGAATCGAACATGTCCGCCGTTGGTATCCATGTCTGCGGAGCGACGCGACCAGGTGGACTTATTCTCGACGTTTTAGATGCAACACAAGCACTTCAACACGATTCTTAACGAGCTGCAACGTCGGTCTTCCGAGCCCTCGCACCCCGCGTCACCGCTGGTGTATAAACACTTCAAGTTGATAGACTCATTTTACGCGTCGGATAACCTTCGTGATCGTGACAAGACTCGCGTTACCCGCGAGGAGAAGACCGGAACAGTCATCGAGATCACGAAGAAGATGAGATTGGGTGACCTGAACATATATTCTCCAAAGCGGGCGGCAGACTGGAGGGTTAGCGTCAGCATGGAGGTCCCGGGTTCGTTGAACTCCGAGCTGGTATTTGCGAATGCTCAAAAGATGCTCAGTACCCCACCCCGTGGGGACGCCGACGTTCACGAGAAGAAAGGACAGGATATGCTACTCGCACGAAGAATTCAATATTGATCTCACGCAGGTAGTATCCAATGCTGGTCCTAACAGTCCAGTGAGTACGCTGCTCCCATGGCAAGTTGCCCATCTTCATTGGTTTATCCACCAGCCTGAGACGCTACACGAATTGGAGGTGGAAATTGCACGGTCTGCATTACTCCTATCAACTGCCTCGAAGCGGGGGGAGACAAACGTACCGGAGGATGAACGGAACGCATTTGACGAGTTGATTCGGTCATTTGTCAACAATGCAAGGATTCTCGTCAAGAATGCTAATGAAGGATGGCACTAAACACTCTTGCACGTTGCAAGGGCAAACCATATTTTAGTCGCACAAACATACTGGTACTAAAGTATTAAGGAGTACAGAACACTGTGATAAGGAGCATAGCAGCTCAGACGCCCACGACTTCGATCAAGTCACCATCCTCTAAATCGGCATCTCCAATTTCTGCTTTAGGGTCCATCTTATCTCCATCGACCATCAAACAGGGAGATTCCTTTGTCGTCCCGCTCCTAGATGTGACACGAGAATGGCCGTCGGGCAACCCTGCTACTTTGAGAAACGCCTTCACAATCGCACCACAAGTAGTAGTCGAGCGAACGGTGAGGGGGAATGTCCTATCCTTGGTAGCCGCAGAACGGAGTACAATCTTGATTGTATCTCCGGCGGAATCGTCATCCGAATCCTCAACACCAGGTTCCGGGGACGTGGGCGGGGTCCGTCCAGGTGTACCATCGCGATAAGATGGGGATGGTAGCCGGTCATGCTGCTGTGCACGCATATATTCGGCCGTGTGTTTGTCACAGGCATCTATTATACCTGTTAGCGACTTCCACAGCCTTAGGGCAATGTAAACGGACCCATCTCTCCTTCCGCCCATATGTGGAGACTATGGGGAGTTCCTGACGCAAAGACGCGTCTTTGATCGTGCTTGATCACGAGTTGGTCCGCCATGACCCCAGCCTGGTCCGCGACTCCATCAAATAACTCCCGAAAAGTGTCGTACTGAACGAATTTGATAAGGAGACTGCGGGGAAAAAAGGGACACGCACCCGTCCTACTTTAAACGTCCAGTACTGCTCCTCCGCTGATGGGTTGCGGGGGTGCGGACGCCAACGAACATTGATATTGACGGTTTCAGGTCCGCCCGCATGTTCTCGGTCGATACGATCATGCTTTATTTGCTGTCTAGCAGCCTCAGCAATCCTGGCTAGTTCTGGGTCCAAGTCTATTCCGTCGGTGGGGTCATCTGGGACTAAGGTAGGGGATAGTGGACGGGGTTTGTATGCGAGGGCCTGTCTGAGATTGCAATATGAGTAAAAGCGGCATGTGAGCAGATAATTCGCCGCAGACCTGACAAGGATCCTTGCATTCGCCCGCTGATGTGCAGTCAGTTCCGGGGGCGGTGTAATTGATTCAGAGCGGCTCCTTTCACGTTTGCGTTTGTTGGGAGACGTATTCTCCGCGGTATTCTTTCCCAGTTCGACGATTTGGATATCCTCATCATTGTCTTCGTTGTCTGAAGAAAGTCTGGGCAGGCAAGTCAGGATCCAACAAAGCAGGGGACGTCCCGGGGACCTCGTCACACGCAAGGTCGAGGGTGAGAAACGATTCAACCAGAGAACCCAAGACGGAACGCGTCAGTGCATTTGGTTTCGTGGACGTACATTCTAGCTGCATCCGTGGCCCGCCAATGCGGGCGGCCGTCCTGCTTGATCGGCCTTCTCTTCTTCCTAGGTTTGGAGGACGTGTCGTGTGGATCGTCCAGATCCCAGTCATCATCGGACACGGTGAACGGTGTTGCCTCTGGTGGAGATGAGTTGAGATCGAGACACGGGCGAGTGGCGCTTACTTGCGGCAGATTGCTCGAGCTGCCTCCAGTCCTGCGCTGTTCTTCCCCTGTTCCTGCGAAAGTGATCGTCCTCGTCGTTGACCGTGTTGGCGGCCCGCGTATCGCCACCGGCCGCTGCCTGCTTCGACACCAGACGCGGTCGCGGTCGCGGACGCGTTGCCTGCGCCATTCGTTAATGAGTTCCCGTGGGAATCTGCTGCGATCGACCCTTCCATTGTCACGCGCCACGTCACGTCACGTTCACCATGTCCAACAAGGTCGTCTTCAAGAAATCCACGTCGCGACCGGCCCAGCGCGCGAGGGACGCCGACGCCGACCACGACGACGTCGAACCATCCCAAACCGACGCACCCATCACCCTCGTGTCAAAGCTCAAGTCAAAGACAAGGCGCGCGCAACCAAAGTCCCGACTCAGCTTCGGCGTCGATGACGAGGTAGGCGCGTTGTGTCCCACCCTGAGATCGTTCTGATGCGGCGCGCGTCAGGTGGCCGAGGAACCTTCGTTTCCGATCAAAAAATCTAGTCTTAGCCGCAAGCTCACTCTCGGCACACATCCCTCGTGCGTGTCGGCCGGCCACCGTCATCCGCGTGCTGACCTGTCGTCTCAAGTTCGCTACCCGCAACCTTGGACCAGGCCACCATCAGCACTCGCTCAAACGGTGCGCCTGTGTATGATCAGGCGTACCTCTCGGAACTTCGAGCCAGCACATACTCCGCTCGACCACCCACTAATAATGAAGTTTACGATGCGGATGGTGTATACGAGAGTACATCGGAACTTCCAGGCTTTTCAGGCAGGCGATTTACTTCTTTCTCGGATTTTATGCTCATGTTGCCTGTCACAGAGGCTTCCGAGACCGTAATCCCCTCCCAGTCAAGGATCATGGCTGCAAAGGAACGACGCGAACGTCTACGTGTCGGTGATGCAGAGCAAGACTACATCTCTTTGTCTGTTGCCAAACGCGTCGATGTTCCACAAGGCCCTCATCCTGAAAGCCGCTTGGTGCGAGAAGAGGATGAATTAGGGGAAGGGGACGACGGTTGGTGGAACTTCTCCGCGTTAACTTCTCTATTCATTCGTGTCTTTCAGAGTATGCGGAATACACCAGCGCCCAAGAGAGGATAGCGTTGGGGAAAAAGGCGCGTAAAGCTGAGGTTTCGAAACTCAGAGACACTATGCAAGAAATGATTGCAGAAGTGTGGGTACTTTCGTTTTTCCTGTACATTGGTTAAAACGTTGTAGATAGCGTCGAAGAAGATGAAGAAACTCTCGAGTGGGAAAGGGAGCAACTCCGAAGAGGAGGCCATGGCCCAGCGAGAGCCTCGGCACCGGCCTCAGTCAAACAGATTTACAAGGCTGCTCAAAGTATACCCACATTTTACTATGTCGTATTTACTCTGCTTACGCTTGCTCAGTCCCACCTGCAACGGACGTACCTGTTCTTAGTCCAGTCATTGAGCGATTTCGGCGATCATTGGCCTCGTTATCTGATTCCCATGCTGCGAGCACTGATGCAGTTAACTCCCTTGCAGAACAACGTACCGAGCTCGATGCGCGTGAGATGGAGCTTCGTTCAATGATTGCTGCTGCAGAGTCGAAGCGAGCCTGGTTCGCGGAATTCAATGAATGGGTCGAGAGTGTAGCCACATTTCTTGATGAAAAGGTCCCGCCATTCTCCTTAGCGCGCTGCAGTGCTGACTTGGCATCTACAGTTCCCCAAGCTCGAAAAACTGGAAGAGGAACATCTCTCAGTACTGCAAGAACAAGCCAACATGATTACACGGCGGCGAAATGCCGACGATGAGGACGATCTCTCTGCGGTATTCGGCACAGTCCCTAAACCATCCACCGAGTTGGATAAGGTTGATGATTTGCACCGCGTATTACCAACATCAAACTCTATCGTGGTTAGAAGGGAACGACGTGCAGCCAGAGTCACAAGACGGATCCATCGACACACAAGAAAGATGTCGTCGGATGATGAGCGAGAAGAAGGATATTCAACTGACTCCTCGCTAACCCAGTCCGACGCTCTCGATTATCAGCAGGCTCTGGAAAGGATCTCTGCAGATGGTAAAGACATCCTATCCGATGTCCGATCCGTCGAGTTCAAGGACCCCAGCCGTGGCCTTGCAAAATGGTTCGGCGAATGGCGTGAAAGATACGCTGATAGCTATATCGGCGCTTGGGGTAGTCTTGGATTAGTGGGAGCTTGGGAGTTTTGGGTGCGGCTCGAAATGTTAGGATGGAACCCATTTGAGGCATGTTCGTTCTTGCTCTCTGGCATCGCTGTTGACGCCCCGTGGCAGTTGCAGGGTAGTCTGGACCAATTTGCGTGGTATCCATCTCTATACCAATATTCTCGGCCTCCAGATCGAAGTGAGAAGAGTGATGAATCGGAACTTAGTCCGGACGGCGACATCGTTTCAGCGATGATTTCCACCGCAGTTGCACCCCGCCTGTGCAAAATGCTCGATGCGGGGGCCCTCGACTCTTATTCTGAAAGGGATGTTCGAAGAATGATCGATTTAACCGAGCAAGTAGAGGCTTCTATTGGAGCAGACAGTAATAAATTTCAGGTGCTGTGATCGTGGTGATGACAAACTAGCAAACATCTGACTCTGATTTCTAGATGATCTTACAAACCATCTACAAAGTTTTCAATGGTGCTACGTCCAGTGCAGAGGACCTCTTAGCCCCCTTCATCAAGTTGACTCATCCCCCTTTTGAGCCGGAGGCTGCATCTGCACGGCAGCGATTACTTTCTCGGGCCATAAAACTTTTAGAGAACATGTTACGGTGGCGCAAGTATGCTGGTGACGAGCACGGCATCGGTAAACTTTGTACGCGGCTCGTGAACATTTATATGCTTCCGGTCGCAGAGAGTGGTTGGGAGGTTGGAGGCGAACAGAAGATCCGCCAGGTGATTAATCAGATGTCTTTTTTGTTGTTTAACGTCATCTTATTTTATCTGTAGGTGATGGCTATCCTACCACAGGAGTTAGCAAGTTCTGTAAGGCAGCGTTGACCCTATGACCTAGGCCCTCGTAATTCATCATTTGGCCCGAGATTCGACAGATCTGTCGAAGCACACTTCCGCGAGTTACGCGCACGCCGAGCCTCTTACGCCAAACACGATGATAATAAGTCGGTCTCACACCACCCACATTATCACCGCTGGCCGCTCGGGAGATAGATATGAAGCCTCATGACTACTCATGTTTGGCCTTTCAGGCCACCTCTCGGTGTTCGCCTTGGGTATCCCGCATGGTTGGTTCGTTCCGCTGTCAGACATCTTAATCAAGGAGTGTGTCCCTTTATCTTCAGAGAGGTGGTTACTACTTACGTTAGGTTGCTCTGCTGTCTCGAAGCTGGATTTATCGATTACGCTAAACAAGCTGCCCAGCTTTTTTTTTCTACTCAAGAGACCTTGCGACTTGCTTTGCAGCTACCCTATGATATGTTGTGACCACCCCGTGAAGTAGCAGGTCCGTCCGCATGGTCCATTTTTGGCGGTCCCCATCGACAGAATTCTTCAATCGTAGTGGGATTTCTCCTGCGTCGTAAGTACGTCACAGCTATTTTAGTCGAGATGTCCCACGTTAAGTAATGAAAGATATAAACAGGTCCCAGATTTTTCAGAGCGGACGGGCCAAGAAAACGATGGGACCTATCTCAACGTTCCATTTAACTTACTATTTTAGGCCCGGACTATTCGCAAAGAGTCGAGATGCAATCTTGAGTTGTCAAACATCGTGAACCAGTTCATTTCATTCATGTCGGTGCTTGCCTGAATGATGATCAACGTCAGGTCGTGAGGTGAGGACACATGCTTTTCTAATCTTGCCGATTACGCAGCTGGTTGCTTGGTTCGTCCAGGGTCCGCCCACGAAGAAGCAACACCTTTCGCCGCACCTGTCCCATTCTTCAATGACACCTTGCCTCAAAACGTTGAAATCGAAGACCCCTGATTGGTCCACGGCGCTGATCGTCTATAGAGTCATACACCCATTTGGATCAACGGTTTACGATTTCAGTTCGAGTGAAACCGACGAATAGTTAAGGTCAGCGGAAGCCTTTCGCCTATAAAAGACCCCCGAAAGAGTTTTATCTCCCAGTGTGTTCGACCACTTTCCTTCCCCCCGCCTTGCACTGCTACCGTTCGTTTGTACGATGTCTGAGGTTGAAAGGCCCGTTGCGCGTCTCTCCGAGGCGTCAAACAACTCCACAAAACATCTTCTTGCTTTCGAAGACTGTGAACACTGCACACGGTATCCTAACCGTTGGTCAAAGATCAGGTCTGTCAGGTGCATGTGCTGCCGTGCCTCTGCTTATGTCGTTCACCAGGGAATATGTGCGGGAGCCAGCTGCCGAATTCGTCGGAACTATGCTCCTTGTCATCTTCGGTTGTGGTGGTAATTGTCAAGTGGCTTTATCGTCCAACACCGCCGTCTCTTCTAGTCCCAAAGGGGTCAGTTCCCAGAGCTAGCAGTAAATAACTCGCCCTTGACACTTTGGTGATAGTCATATCTCTCTTCCAACTTTGGTTGGGCTGTCGGTAAGAGACTCACTACTGCACTAGAACACCCATCTCAAATATCCGACAGGTCTGGCGTTGGGCGTATGGGCCTGTGGTGGCATTTCTGGTGGTCACATAAACCCGGCGGTAGGTTGCATTTTACCAACTATCATACCCATCCTTATGTCTTCTTATTCTCAGGTTACTCTAGCTATGGCATCTGTTCGCGGCTTCCCATGGAAGAAGGTTCCCTACTATGTTCTAGCCCAAGTTCTTGGAGGTATTTGCGGTGCTGGGATCGTATACGCTAACTATTACCACGCCATCAATGTCTTCGAAGGCGGGTCAGGCATCCGCACCACCCCTGGCACCGCCGGTTTCTTTGGGACGTATGCGGTATGTTCTGTAATTCGACTGTCGAAAATGTAGCTAATCCTGATTGAAGGCAAGCTACATGACACCTGTCTCTTGCTTCTTTTCAGAGGTAACTCAGCTCCGTTCCATACATTGTACGCGAGTTGACTCGTCCATACTAGTTTTTGGGATCCGCCATGTTGATTATTGCCATCCTGGCTGTCACGGATAAGCGGAATTGCGCGGTTCCAGCAGGTCTCGTCCCTCTGGCTCTCTTCTGTGCTATCCTTGGCATTGGGCTCGCCCTGGGTATGGAAACAGGCTATGCGATCAATCCTGCCCGCGATTTTGGTCCGCGCCTTTTGACGGCGATGGTCGGCTACGGAAGAGCGGGTATGCATTTTTGGTGTTTTAAATGAGTAGCGTGTTCATTCTCCCCAGTCTTCGACTTCAGGAATCAATACTGGCTCTGGTGCCCAATACTCGGCCCTATCTTTGGCATGCAAATTGGAGCTTTGGCTTACGATGCCCTCATCTACACCGGTGTCGATAGCATCGTCAACAAGCCGTACGTGTTAAATGATCGTCGTTGCACAATACGAATCCTCACTGACGGATACTATCTCTCTTTAGGGACCTGGACGCTGAGAGAAGGCATCTCCACGGCTGCGCCCATCAGAAGAACCGTGCCGTTGGCGAAGCTGTTGAAGTGGTCTAATACTGCTTATGTCCGTTTTCTTTTCCACAAAACTTCTGCGCTTTCTTGACGGATGGCGTTGTACATTGGCGTGCAACATCGTGACTAGATGTTTGTTTGGTATCTGCCATTGCAAGGTGGATGGTTGTACTACGTTCTTGGATGCCTTGTCATGATTTTTTCCCGTGAAATTGAATGTGACCTGCGTGGCAGGAATCCACGTGCTAACTTTGTAATTGCCGGAATCAAAGCGGCACAAGTCAAACTTCGGTATGTGGCGTCGACCAATGAAATTTCAAGGGACATCCCGCCCCAGCTACTGTAGATGCATCGACGTCTCTGGGCACTGGCCCGAGGACCTTCGATCCTAGAAATGGGGTGGTGTAGGTGATGCCGCGACGGTGTTGAACTTGTGTCCTAACGAGTCGCGCACCCAAAGACCGCAGTGCCGCATGGGTTTGCACTAGTAGCAGCTAGCAGTCAGATCGGCGGCCTTGAGAGTCATCACCCTGATACCACTGATCTGCGACTAACGTCTCACATTCGAGTTGCGAAAGGGGTAGTATGTACCGCACATAACCGTGGGTTGTGCGGCTCGATGTGTATGAGGTTGGTATGAGGTGTGGTCCTCCAACCCACGGCCGCTGTGACCCGTGTGTGGCAAGTCCTCTAACCGGGGCCTAAGTGAGGCCAAGACTAGCAAAGAGAAGCCCGACGTTGGCAAGTCGTTTGCCGATCAACGGTCCGGCAGCTTTCTGTTCCGTCACTGGCAACGTGCCATGGGGTGAACTTGTTTGAGCATTTTTGAACTCGGTACGTGTCATAGATCTAGACTTGGCACGGGGAAAACTGGAGACCCGCTGACCACTGGAGTCAACACCCTGTTTGACAGGACGTGCGTCGTACCCCCGCACCCCCCCGCCAGCTGGCCCGCTGAATCACGCTAGTTGTCATCGCACCCGGTGCCAGTGGTGATCCTTGTGTTTCCGATCCAATGGGGTTGTATAAACCTGCGGCGGCAGCCGCCATCGTCGTTTCGTTGGGCGTTATAAAGAAGGGGCGACTCGGGAGGTAGGCTAGCACCAGCCCCTTTGCAATGTCTCACTGCGCCGTCGTCGATAACTTGGAAGCACCTCACCACCGTAGCGGGAGCGTGGGCATGCATGATAACAGCACCGAGGTCTCCCTGGGCGAGTCTCGCCCCAACACGTGGTCGCGAATCAGGCGAGATTTTGCGCCGCTATCTAGAAGGTCATGTTTTGATCGTGTTGTACAGGCACAGGCTGCGGGAGCCCTTGGCAGAGTTCCTCGGAACTCTGGTACTGGTCCTCTTCGGGAACAGCGCCAATTGTCAAGCTTTCCTCTCGACGAATACCAAAGTCGTATCTTCATCCAGAGGGGTGAGCATCTATTTGTCGATCCTTAGCCGACATGAATGGTTCATGTCCTTTTCAAGGACTTCCTTTCTCTCAACTTTGGCTGGGCAGCAGGTAGGTGGCGATCTAAGGCATTTCGATGCACCAAGCCAACCGTTCTATTCTAGGTGTAGCCCTGGGAGTGTGGATATGTGCTGGCGTGTCGGGGGGGCACATAAATCCTGCGGTAACGAACCAGTTCGCGGGATGTTGATCTTTCTCTGATGTGACATGGTCCAGATCACTATCGCTTTGGCTACCTTTCGAGGATTTTCCTGGAAAAAAGTTCCGGTCTACATCTCCGCCCAAATGTTGGGGGGAGTATGCGGCGCAGCGCTCGCATATGCAAATTATTTCCGTTCCATCGATATTTTCGAAAACGGACAGAGAACCATCGCCAAGACAGGCGACCTGTTCGGAGCCTACCCCGTGCGTGATGAAGTAGGAAGTAACGATTTGTATTTGAATGACCACGCACGATAGCTCAGCACCCTTCCTCCCCTATCGTGCTTCTTTGATGAGGTGCGTGTGTCGGCCTTGGAAGCGCTCTCTGACGTTGACAATATAGCAAGTTTTTGGGGTCTGCCGTCCTCATGATCGGTGTACTTGCTGTGACGGACAAGAGGAACGCTGCGCCATCCGCAGGTCTACTTCCCGTGGCGTTGTTCATCATCGTCCTGGGTCTTGGTGTCGGGATGGGCATGAACACGAGCTACGCACTGAACCCCGCACGAGACTTGGGTCCAAGAATCCTCACCGCCATGGTGGGCTACGGACTCGCAGGTGAGGATTCGGGCGACGCCGCCGGCGACGGCCTCGTTGCAGGGGGGGCCTCGTTCTTCGAAGCGCTGAACCCCCCTTGTTTCCAGTTTTCGAATTCCGGGGGCAATACTGGTTGTGGTGCCCGCTCCTCGGCCCCGTTCTCGGAGCGCTCTTCGGCGCCTTGGCGTACGACGTGTTGGTCTATACCGGGGGCGACAGCATCGTCAATAAATCGTGGGTTCTGGGTTCGAGGCTCCGATCTGCGGACGAGCTGATGCGGCGTGTTGTACCCAGATACGGTCGAACCGTCCACTCGAAAGATTTCGAACTTGGCGCAGTGCGCGCGCGCAACTGATCGAAGCCTTCCAGACCCGATATGTCACGACCTGACACGGTTCCTGACCTGATGACGTAGGTAAACCGTGGCTGGACCACGGACGATGTCTCGTTTTCTGGTGGTGTCGTTCGACCGTTGACCGAGGACGGCGATCTCGAATCGAATTTTTTCTCCTTGGCTTTCGTCCGTTCGTGTCCGTGTATTCCGTTTCGTTACTGTCCTAGGCTTTCGTCATACGGCCTCGGGTCACCGTTCGCCTTCTGGCGCGTGTAAAGATTTTTTTGTGTCGGAATTATGTACTAATTGTGTTCTTTCTTTTTACTCCTCTCACTCAATCGATCGAGCCACTGCAACCACGACGACCACATATTACAATCGACTTCCGCCGCATAGAGAAACTCGCCTCTCATATCGTACGTATCAGGTCGAATCTTATCTATGAGAAACAGAGGCGCCGAACACGGGAACCGAGCCCTCCTACCACCGCCCCGCGAGCCGCCCACCCGCCCAGACGAGCGCGCACACGCATGCCGGCACCAAGACGACCCAGACGAGCACGTCCCACAAGAGACGCTGACCGAAGCGACGGCGCTGGAGGAGCCGCTCCTTGCGCTGCAGCAACGGGTCGCGCGACGGCGACAGCGACGAGCGGTCCGAGTGCGAGGGCCTGGGACTCGGTAGAGCCGACGAGCGCGAGCGTTCCTGGGGCACGACGATCGAGAGGGGACGACGCAAGTAGTGGACGGCGACGTGCGCCAGAGCTTGGGGGGGCATTGAGTCGGGCGTGAACTCGGTCTCGGGACGGGGGGAACGTACCTGGTAGGAAGAACGACCCCGAGACGGCCGCAGAGAGCATGACGTCGTCGAGGACGCCTGTAAAGTCGGGCGGGACGAGGCTGAGTCCGAGAACGGCGAGCGTGACCGCGGCGAGCGCCAGGTCGGAACGGATGAAGCGATAGGCCGCGCCGTGCAGGGGGAGCATCGTGATCGACACGACGACGGACGGGATGGACAGCACGAGCGTGGCGGCGCGCAAGCCGAGCACGAGGTTGCTCGACATGGCTTTGGTAGCCTTTCGTGAGGCGTCAGCCTGCGCTGGCTCGTCTACCGTCTGTTTCACTCACCGGAACGCGGGGCGTCGAGGCCATGACCACGACGGGGACGATGAGCAGTGTCGCCAGCACGGTCGAGAACAGGTTCAACCACTCGAATGATCTCGTCGTTTTGCTCCTGGACGCAGGGGTACAGGACGGAGTCCCTGCGCTCAAGGAGGCGGACAAGGGGAGGGTCATGGCGGTGGTGCACGCAAAAACAAGACTACCTGAAGTGCACGGATGAGCCGGTGCGCGCGAAAGTAGACGAGGAGCACGAAACTGATTTCATTCCACAACGACCCCCTTGGGAACGAAGGCAACGAAGGATGGTTCGCGGCAGAAAACGTGGCGACCAACCACGCTGCATAGGAAGCCACAGAGAAACTAGTAGCATACACGAGGGTCTTGGACCCCAAATGCCTAGGGAGGGAGAACACGAAGACCAGAATGGACAGCACGGTCGCGATGTTGGCGCGGGAGAGCGACGGAATCCATTCGACCTTGAGGCGGACTGCCGAGTCCACGGAATCTGTCGACAAGGAACATGTGTCAGACGAAGACCCGGCGTGATCGCGGAACGCAGACAGACCCCGAAGGTACATCGCCGCGAGTAGGATCCTGAAGAGGCCGCTGACGGCGACACAGGCGTAGCGCGCCAAGCCGAGTCTGCGGAACCCACGACGACGGGGTGCGAACACGCGAACGAGCACGTCCTCGGTGGAGGACTTGCGGAGGTATCGACCGAGAAGGAACCAGATCTGACGACAAAAGGCGGAGAGAGACGCGGCGACGAGCAGCCCCGCGAGACCGGACGTGAGCGACGCGTTCGGAACGTCGGAAGCGTATATGACGCCGAGTCTGAGGTATGGGGAGAGGAGATGGAGAAAGATGACGGAGGGCGGGAGCGGGACGACGACGGGTTGGTCGATGCCCCGCTGGTCCTCGGCCTCGTCGTCGTCGTCGTCGGCGACGTAGTCTTGGAGGAGGTCGCGCTCGTCGGTGTCGGGGAGGAGCACGAGACGGGCAGACGAGCTGGCCGCGGGCGGGGGCGGGGGGGACGACATGGTCAAGGGCTGCTGCTGCTGCGGCGTGCGACTTTTGTTTCATCCCACCACGACGATGAGCCAGCAGAGAAGACGGCCGACGGTCGCCAAAGACTGGCAGCTCGCCGTGCTCAGGAAGCTCCACGCCGAGTCGGTCAACCCCACCGAAGCACAGCGATCGCAGGCGGCGGCGGAGACTGGCCTGTGTGTCGACAGCCTTGGTCCGAGTGCACGCTTGACCTCCCCGCTTTCTAGAGACGCAAAGTGGGTCAAGAGCTGGTTCAGCCGCCAACGATCAAAGAACGCCCCAAAGAACGACCGCTGTGCCGTCCCAGCGTTCAAGCTGCGATTCTGCCATCCCACGCGAAGATCGGTCGTCGATCCACCTTCCTCTCGGAAACGTTCGTCTCGTCCATCGTCGACCGCGTCCACCAGGGCGACAAACTTCTCGACCCCACCCCAAAACCGACCGCTCGTTCCACACACTACTACCTACTCCAGGGATCCCCTCTGCAATCGTTACCCCGACTTTTCTCAATTCTTTCACCCTCAAGTACACGAGCGATTCGAGTCGTCAATACCGATCAGCAATCGCGACCACCTCGTCCAAGAACCGACCACCCATCTCCTGGGCTTGTTCACTCTCCCCCTCGGCCTTGCCATCCACTCGACGAACGCCCAATCGTGTCCCGTCTGGTTTTCGATGAGGGTTGTAGATCTCTTGAACCATTATTCATGATACCCCCTTTTCCCCGTCCGGCGTCTCTCTTTCGATGTGTTGTTCTGTATCGAGACCTGTTTGTACTACATTAAATGCGATGACCCAGGCGATATTTGCAGAGCTCGGTTCCCGATGCGGCCCAAAGACACGTTCCCTCGCTCTCCTCGACGACTTGCAATGCGGTAACGCGGTGCTCGAACGGGCGTTCGAACGCTCCCGCGCCTGTTCCCAGGGCAGGGCCGCCCGCGTCCAGGGACCAGGATCGAATCTTATTGTCTTGACCAGCGGCAAACAGAAATTTTTCGTGTGGGTCCGTTGCTAGGGGCTGAAAACAACGGTTTCTCTTTGAGCGGATTTTTCGCAGACGAGACCCTGGCGACGGACGGACCAATTTATGAGTGTAAGCGTTGACGTTGCCGGTGTAGCTCGTTAATGGAGCCCGAACGGGGAAACGTAAATCAAACGTTGATATCTGAGTTTCCGTTCCCGTGAGCGGTATCGCCACGCCGAACTCGAGGACGTACCGTGCCGTCGATGAAGCTCGCTAAGAGTCGGTGGTCGCGTAGAAGCTTGAGGGCCGTGACGGAACTGTTGGGCTTGTCGAAGAGACTGTCCTTTTCACCCTGGACGCGGGTGTCGAACCGGAAGAGGTTGCCGTTGCGGAGACCGGTGTAGACGATGTTCTATGCTAGAGTCAGACGGGACGACGAAACGTCGAGACGGGATCGGACCTCGTGTTGAGCGAGTGCAAAAACGTCGCTCTGGGTGGGAAGGCGCTGCAAGGATATCTCGCGTGCGGTCTGGTTTACGATGACGGCCTGTTTATTGGCGCCTGTGGAAGGTCGGTGGACGAGCGAGAGGAAGGAGGGGGGCAAATACCGAGAACGAGACGAGATCCGAGGAGATCTGTGGTCCAGACGTCGTGGACGATGCGACCGTCGAGCCGCAGGATGTGCACGCTGGGACGTGTGGGCAGGCGAGCGAGTGGAAGGGAAGACGGAGCTCACTTGTCCAGCGGGGGATCCAGGGGCAGGAACAGGAGTCGACACTCTGGACCGAACGAAGTGGCACTGTGGGAGGTCACGGGTCAGTCCTGGACGAAGGAGGGAACGACTGACACGCATGCTGTGGGAGACGTGACGATGGAGGACACCTGGCGCAACGATGAGAGCAGGACAGAGGACGGGAGGGGACGTGCCTCGGAGGTGAGGTTGTGTTGGGGATGCCAAGGTTCGGTGGAGTCGGACGAGTAGAACCAGCCAGAGGTATCTCCGGCGAAGCTCCACGCGCGACCGTTGTGAGAAACAGACTTTGGTCGGGGTCAAGGGGGGACAGGAAGAGGTGACGTTGGACGGGTACCTGGAAGGCAGAGACGGTGCCTTGGACCGGGACGGACGTGCGAACGGGCTCGTCGGTGAGCGGGATCTGCGAGGACCGCAGGCGACTGGCTGGGGGGTCAGTCGGGCCGGAGAGCGGACAACTGGGGCGAGACGGACTGGACGAGCGCGTCCTTGTGTGCGGTGCGACAGACGGCACGGAGAGCGGACAGGGTGCGATACGGGGCCGGGGTGTGCCGCGGGGGGGTGTCCAGGACGGGGGCGGGGACGGGGACGGGGACGGAGGCAGTGGCGGAGAAATAGCGCCGTCGGAG
>JBBPMC010000709.1:0-17529 GCA_038090115.1 Strobilomyces echinocephalus
CGATATGACGCCCTCGCCCTTCGCCCCCGCCGTGTCCAATCACACGCGAGGGCTCGCCACATCTCCTATCACCCTCCGCATGTCCAGTCACGCCGCTGCCGCTGCCGCCCATTGCCCCTGCCATGTCAAATTGTATGGCATGACCCGCTGCTCATCTTCACCGCTGTCTATCGACCCAGGTTCTCTTGCACGCGCCGTTGTTTTCCCTCACCCCTGCGTGTTGAATCACGCCCCCACTGTGTTTACTCGTTCATTCATGCCACCGTGTCTAATGTGGACATGACGAGACAAGACGACGTCAATGCTAACGCGACAACACCACGTGACGGCACGACACGACGAGGATGCCAACTCGTCCAGCGACGACGATGAAACTACTGACACGACTAGTTCTGACGATAGCACGCGATGGTCGCCGCGTGATGTCGTCTCGCCCATACTGTCGGCCCCGCCTGAGTCCCATGGTTCGCAGGTACCCGCACCCGTAAGTGCCTATACTCTCCGTAGGTACCTGGTACCCTTGCGCTTCTCTTGCTTGCATTACTTTTGAATCCATCCCAGTCCAAATACCCGTCACCTCCCTACTCAGCTCATCCTAGCTACCACTATTTGTAAATGACACTTTTATGACTTTTGTATGTTGTTTTGCTCACACTACGCTACATTTACCAGCAACCTCTTGACCATCTAACAAGTATTAAGTTTCTGCTGCGGCAAGTGACCTGACATCTGCGAACTTATCTCGACAAGACCCTTGGTTGTAAGTATCCGCTTCAAGCCCTGGGCCTGAGCCGTCACAGTAGGTTACTGGGTAGGCTTCAGCCGCAAATTATTCAAGCACATCGGTTGGACCTGCCAGCCTTGTGATACGTAGGAGACACCTGAACCAGTGGAAACTTCATGATCTGGTCAGGAGGCAGTGAACCGGCCTCCGAAACGACACCACCGCACGAATACGAGTCACGGCGACATCATTCAGCTCAGGTGGGTTCGA
Source organism: Strobilomyces echinocephalus (assembly GCA_038090115.1). Lineage (NCBI taxonomy): Eukaryota > Fungi > Basidiomycota > Agaricomycetes > Boletales > Boletaceae > Strobilomyces > Strobilomyces echinocephalus. The sequence goes on from JBBPMC010000709.1 coordinate 995, forward strand.
ATTATTCGATGACAGATGTGGAGCGCGTCATCAAAGTCGATACAGGACAGAATACCAGCCTCCAGGTGGTCGAGCGCGAGGACGTAGTGTGTGGGGATTTTCGCCCTGCACTCGCTGTGGGTAGCCCATCTTGACTCATTGTCCATATATGGCGAAGTTTGTCCTTTATGTTATGGTCTCTGGTAGTATATCGGATAGTACACCCGCCTGTCACGCGGGAGAGCGGGGTTCGACTCCCCGCCAGAGAGATCACTTTTCCACTAAGAAACTGACGCCCCTCGCCGAAGCGCGCTTAAGTCATTTTTGTCCATTAGTGACAATGCGTTTCTCGTCCTCGTCAACGACGCGACAACGAAGGAGTATCACATGTAGGTCAGCTAGCTCGAAGGGCTATTTTCTTCGAGCCATTTTCGCACCTCTTTCTTGTTGATCATGATCAGCACCCGGAGACGTTCCTCCTGCGTGCGGTCCCGATAAAGCCGCATGATTAGTCCACAGACGCTCCACACGTCGTCCCACGGGGCATCGAACAAATCCCACCAACAATTAGGCGGCGTCGAGGGAAGCGAGATACCCAAGTGTCGCACGGCCAGGAGGATCGCCGCGCTGACGATGGTAGGCACCGCGTACAGCGCATACGCCGGCGTCTGTAGCCTATCCTTGCGCGCTCGGTCAACCGTTCCTCGACACGCATCGAGCAACACGCACGCGTCGTTGAGATAACCCCACGCCCTCGCACACGCGTCCTTGCGCTCCATGAGCCCGAGCAGACGAAGGTAGTTGATGAGCGTGCCGTAGGGAAGCACGACGTGCACGTTGAACCCGAGACGCTTGAGGACCTGCATCTCAGCGACCACGACGGCGTCCTTGAGGTCGTAGAACGCGTTGCCAAAGTAGGACATGGGCGCGTAGCGGAAGGGTTCGGCGGCGCGCGGGGCGAGGGCGTGCGCGGTGCGTTGAAGGAGGAGGTCGTAGACGTTGATGATGTCGCGGATGCGGAGGGGACACTCTTCGAGCTTGGAGGCGAGGTAGAGGGCGCCCATGCCCACGTCCTGTCAGCGCGAAGGAGGTCCGTGAAGATCAGAGGCGGAGAGAGAAGGGAGGAGGGGCGCCTGACCCCTATGCTGAACTGCTTCATCGACGAGGTGTACCAGAAGCGCTGATACAGGATCTGCGCGGCCGCGACGGCCACCTGCTTTCTGGCACGACGGGGCGGCGTTCATGGGGCGGTCGAGGGGCGACAGGTCTGGATCACGCACTGTTTGAGAAGGACGCCGGCTTGGTGTATGAGTTTGCAGCCGAACGCTCTGAGGTCTTCCTCTAGCTCTGACGGGATGCCATCTTCGCAGGACGGCGTGCGTTCGATCTGGGCGAGCGTCGCGAGCGGGACGAGGTCGGGTGCGACCATTCGTCGTGGCGTTGGCGAGGATATGTGCGTGCAAATCGAGCCAAACAAAAACCTTCCTTCGCATGTCGAACCTCCCCGCCAAACCCGAGTTCTCGAGGACAGCAAACGCACGGCCCGAACCAGACGACGACCGGCGCACGAGTGGCGGGCACGCATCACCAGACCGGTACCCGTATCCACGCGACGACAGAGACCGGGACAGAGACAGAGACGGACGCGACCGCGACCGCGGGAGCCGTTCGCGTTACGGTCCTAGCGGGCAAAGGTCGCCTCATCACCCACGTGCTGCGGATACCTATATTGCCGGTTCTCGTGATACCTATCATGGGAGGAGAAGCTATGATGCCAGAGACGACCGCAGGAAAGATTGGGATCGCGACCGTGACCGCGACCGGGACAGAGACAGAGACAGAGACAGAGACAGAGACAGAGACAGGGACAGGGACAGGGACAGGGACAGGGACAGAGATAGAGACAGAGACAGAGACAGAGACAAAGACAGAGACCGGGACTGGGACAGAGGACGCTACAGACCTCGAGATGATACCTGGACGCCCGAGGACGATTACCGCCCGAGTCGAAGAGGCCATGGTCCCCGAGACAGCGACTGGCGCGTTCGGGACGACTACAGAAGAGAAAGAAACAGGGAACGAGGACGGAGCCGGGACCGCGACGATCTGCGGCCCAGAGATCGCGACCACGACCGACGACCGTCCTCTCCGACTTATCGTCCGGCACCATTATCCCCACGTCGTGGTGAGCCCCGTCGTCGCACGTCTCGGTAGATATACTCATGGCGTATCAGACTATCGCCACGAACTTCGTTCTCCTCCCCGCCGAGCCTATCCGAGGCATTCGTCTCGAGGGAGACGCTCGGGTTCTCCCAGAAGCACAGGGAATAGGTCTCGTAGATCTTCTCCGTCGTCTCGCACGCGGCATGAGCCTGCAGATACTCAGCCACCTCATGACATGCCTCGGCCGCCAAGGAGTCCGTCTCCTCGCAGAGCGAGTCCTAGCCCTAAGCGATACCCACCATCAAGTCCCGCACAGACAGATCCCGATCGCCGGCCTGCCGAGACCGCGGGTGGCGACCTTCACCCTGACGAGTCACGGAGAGAGGGTGGATCTGAACCTGTCAAGGTCGAAGAGATTGAGGGTGCTGTTGCCTTGGACGTCCGAATGGACGTTGAGATGACTACGGAACCGCCTATCGAGGAAACTGATCGGTCTGACATCCGAGAAGAAGAGCTGCATGCAAAGGCAGAGTCACCCAGACAATCGGGCCCCCTGACGGAGTGCCAGCAGGAGTCATTACCTCTTGAAACTGTCGCAGCGTCATCTAGCGAGGCGGCTGTCACGCAGCCATATTTGCCAACTATTCCCAGACACGATGCGAAACCTAGGTTTAGCGCCGCATACGAGAGTGAGGCAAGTCGGTTTGATCGGCATATGCTGATTGATGCTCACTCAGCCGCTGTTTTTAGTACAACCGACTGGAATCGCATCGCGTTCATGCCGCAGCAGAATGCCGACGGTGCTTCAAGGCGAGCCGTCGAGCGTTTCATGAGCTGGAAATGACCACGTTGGACTTGCGCGCCGCGCAGCATCGCCGAGAACTCGCGGAATCACACCGTAAAAAGGCACACCATGGACAGCTTGGAATTGATGCCGAGAGTGCTGCGAACAAGTGATCGTGATCGTAATAGCTAGTACATTAACGCGAACACGATACGTGATTGCACACGACATGCGTACGAGTCGGATCCGGAGGCGAGGCGTAGAAGAAACCAGCATTCTGAAATAGACGGATGAGTCAGAAGATGGCACAAAGGGCCACAGGGCCACGCCTGCATTGCCCCAAAGGACTGCGTGGGCGACAGGTCGCGCTGCGGTGGACGGTGGTAAGGCGGTCGGCCGATCGGCTGGCAATTGGTTCCTCACCGTTGGGCACTGTCGCTGCTTGTCGTGGGGACCCGCCTCGACAGAGGGTCGTGGCGGACGAATCGTCCAAGGCACAGTCCGCGCGGGGATTATGCTATAGGAAGCGTGAGCGGGGAAGAGGGAATCAAGGGAGGGGAAAAGACGGACTGCAACGAAGGCGTGCAAGACGGCAGATTCGAGGACAGGCATCGCGGCGGCGAATGGAAGAGAGCAAGGTGGCTCTATGACGTATGAGGCTGTGGCGCAGAGGGCAATTCTCGCGGGGAGCAGCAACAAGGGGCCCGGGGTGCATGTGGGTTGGAGCTTCCAATGATACAGGCAAGGTATGGTGAGAGTATGATGCAGGTACATGTGCAGCGTGCGTGCGATGCACGTCAGACCGTTGTGGGTAGCATCATGTGTGTCAAGAAACCTGCCGGATGACAACATGTGAGAGGGCGACGGAAAGTAAAGAAACGGGGGGACCTTTGTGAGAGAGAGGGAGACGAGCGCATACAGAGAGACTAGGTGCGGGTGCGGTTGTTGCCAGCGCGATGGGAAAGGTGTGGAGGGTGAAGCGCGGGACGGTTCTGGCGAGATCGAGATCTGTGTGTCCCGGGACGACGCTTTGGCTGGGGGTGAGGGAGGGCAGGGTCGTCGTCCTTGTCGCGCTTCCGCTTCGAGGGCCGATGTGTGTACGGGGGATGGGAGAGGTCCTCGTCGGTGTCGGGGAGATCGAACTGGAGGAAGGTCGGGGAGTGGTACGGAAGCGGGCGGGGGGCGATGAGTGGGACGTTGCAGATGACGTGTATGGGATCGGGGGGCGGAGAGGGGGAGAAGTCGGAGGATATGGAGGAGCAGGTGTCGGTCGGGGACGGGGGGAAGAGGGGGGGGACGGGGAGGAGGAGGTTGTCGAGGGGGGAAAGGAGGGAGGACATGGGAAGGGCGCTGGGAGAGGGACGGGGCGATCATTTGGGTTATAAAGGAGGAAGGGAGGGACGGGAATCACGTAACTGGACAGTGTCTCATCTTCGCTCTCCACCACCACATTAAAATGCGCTCCATCACGCGCCACGTGCTCGCTCAGACCGCCTACTTCGTCCGTCGCAACACACGCGCCGCACTCCCCGTGTACTCGGACGTTCGCAACGGCGGTTCTCGCTACCTCGTCCTGATCAGAAACGTCGAGGGGCGCGTCGACGTGCGCCACGTTTCCCGCCCTGTTTTTCGTCCCTCCTCATCCCGTTGCAGTCGCTTGCCCAGGACCTCCGGCGGTCCCTGTTTGATCCCACATCACCACACGCGCAGCGCCTCGCTGTCAAGGTCCAGCACCAGAGACACATCATCCTATCTGGCGGCCGCTTCAAGAGAGACGTGATGGCATGGCTCACAGCCAAGGGCTTCTGACGCCCCGCTTGGCACCGGGTTTCACTCCATCATATATCCGTAGTTACTAGATATCTTAGCCTGCCTCGTTGCCAATCCATCCTTGCCTATCGCGACGTCAGGCCCAGGGACTCCTGTCAAGTGGCTCCTTTGTTCGTCCGGCGCTCCGTGCGCTGCGCCCTCCATCGAGCCAAGCTGGCCCTTCTCTTTTTCCGGCGTGCATGATCCGACTCCAGCAGCGATCCCTCCCAAATCTGTAATTGCGTTTTCTCGCGCGGCTGACTTGTTCCGTTGTCGTCCGCCCTTCGACGTGACTCGACGCTCACTCCAGCCCACCCTTGTTTTTCTCCTTCATCATTCTTCCTTGATCGCCCCATGTCCGCTCCTGTCCCCCCCGCCCCTGGTGTCCCCGTCACAAACGGCCCCACCAGCCCCGTTGCTACCACCGCTCCTCCCTCAGCCCCACCCGCTCCCGCTCGCGCACAGCGTGATGGCGGAAACACCAGCCTGGGCACCTTTGGTGTACGTTGTCCTCCCCCCCTCGTACGTCTCCCCGTGTTCATCGCCCCCCAGGTCAAGTCCGGTCTAGCACAGATGCTCAAGGTACGTCCCCACACCCGCCCGCCGGCTTTTTTCATTACCTTCGACGTCCCCAGGGCGGCGTCATCATGGATGTCATCAACGCCCAGCAGGTACGTTCCGTCGCTCCACGCAACCAAGTCGCCCGACTGATGGACGTCCATAGGCTCGTATCGCTGAGGAAGCAGGTGCCTGTGCCGTCATGGCATTAGAGCGTGTTCCCGCAGACATCAGAGCTACAGGAGGCGTCGCCAGAATGGTAACGTCACACGACATCCGTCTTCTTCCGCGCCTGCCCACCCATGTCCCATAGAGCGACCCTGCGATGATCAAGCAGATCATCGACGCCGTCACCATCCCCGTCATGGCCAAGGCGCGCATCGGACACTTTGTCGAAGCCCAGGTACGTCTTTGCGTGAGGCTGGATCGTGCTCGCATTTCATGTCTGCGGGCATCGTCCGAAAAATAGATCCTTCAAGCGGTCGGGGTCGATTACATCGACGAATCAGAGGTATTGACGCCTGCAGATGAAGAACACCACATCAACAAGCACAATTTCAAAATTCCCTTTGTATGCGGCGCCCGCAATCTGGGCGAGGCACTCCGCCGCATTTCCGAGGGTGCGGCATTCATCAGGACCAAAGGTGAGGCAGGCACGGGCAACGTCGTCGAGGCCGTTCGTCACCAGCGCGCCGTCATGAGCGAGATTCGCAAGGCGAGCGTCATGAACGAAGAAGAACTGTACGCGTACGCGAAAGAGATACAGGCCCCCTTCCATCTTTTAAAGGAATCTGCCCGCTTGAAGCGGCTTCCTGTCGTCAACTTCGCCGCTGGTGGCATCGCCACTCCTGGTACGTACGCGGGCACTCACGGGCATGTGACTGCTCCCTCTGATCTCTCGTGACAGCGGACGCTGCGCTGATGATGCAGCTCGGTTGCGACGGGGGTGAGTCGGTGTATCGCTAAGCGAATCGCGTATGATGACGACATGCCCTGCAGTGTTTGTTGGGTCCGGTATTTTCCATGTACGTGACGCACCACTTCGTTCGTCCTGAAACCTGACGTCGCCCCCAAGTCTGGTGACCCAGCCAAGAGAGCAAAGGCTATCGTCCAGGCTGTACGCGCTCGCCTTTCCGTGAACCACGCGTCGCTGACTCCGAAACTCAGGTCACACACTATAATAACCCAAAAGTTCTCGCCGAGGTACGGAACGCAGATAAGACGGATGGACGATAGACTTGACATGCTCTTCCACAGATCTCCGAGGATCTTGGTGCACCTATGGTCGGTCTTACGATGTGGGTCCCGCCGATTGCAGAGCAACTCGTTCAACATCTCATTATTCATACAGCGACTCGAACATGAAGGGTGGTCGTCTCGCGGGAAGGGGGTGGTAGATCTACGTCAACTTAGATGCGCGGCACTAGATCACATGTAAAACATCTTCTTCGTCATGTTGGTGTGGACTCCCTGGAAACCGTTCTTCCATCTTTCGAGGTTGAAACTGCTCTTCCCAGAAGTGACAGAGGCGGCACTATCGTCGTACTTGAGCTCGGGAGAGAAGTGAAAGCTGGCACGACCGCAAACTAGCTGTTGCAAGGTTAGCGTGTCGACATGCTGTCCACGGCCAATCTACATACATCAGCATCTGTGGGTCGGAGTGAGCATGGATCGAGAGACGACTGTCAGGTGTGTGCTCACAATACACGGGAGCCGGAATAGACACGGACCGCGTCGCTCGAGCATAGGCATGACACAACGCGAAAGAGAGCTCCTGCAATCTAGAGCGATAGTGAGTCGCCACGTCCATCTTGCTACTTGATCCGCAAAACCCACTTTTCGATGTCGTTCCCGAAGTTCTCATCGCGGATGACGATGTAGTGAGATGGTCTGCTCGCTAGAATGAAGATGAGCGATCACAGATGCAAGGTACGATGGAACATGTGGGCGAGCACTCACTTCCCAGTAAACCACCGTGCGACTGGAGATAAAAATCCTTGGCGATTGGGTTCCCGATGCCTTGGTCAGCGACGAACCCGGCCGGACAGTTTCCGGATCTGTCTGCGTCCCTCCTACAAGATTGTGTTATAGCGTGATACAAAACGCGATGGACGCGGCTTACTCATTCTGTGGGAAGAAACGGACGTGGTGACTAAAAGCATGTGTTGAGTTGACTTGCACGGATAGACGTGAAATACTGACCGCTTGCCGACAACGATGAACGTGATCGAGGGTCGTGGCGCGTCTGGTGGCGCACCTTTCGCTTTCCAGAATTCCTCAATAGCAGCTTGGGAAGAATACTGTTGAAAATTATGCACTGGACGAGGTGAGAGCGCTCACCCCTGAGGTCCTGGATCTCTTTTTCTGCAACCTTGACATACTCTCCCTCAGACAACCCATCCCGGAAAAAGAAAATTTTCTGAGGAACACTCTTTTTCAGGCTTTCCCAGAAAAACTCAAGTGCTTGCTAAGGAAAGGACACGTGATCACACTCTCAAGTCCGAAGAGAGCACAAAGATACACTTACAAAGACCATGCTCTGTAACTGATCGATGGTCTCGAGGCGTGGGGGCTGGATCGTTGTACATGCTGTATACTTCATTGCGAATTGGTCGTAAGATGCCACCAACGAAGCGACAGACGGCTGGTCATGAACACCAGGCGCCGGGTGTCCTACATCAGCGCCTGTTTCTTGTCAGTTGATTTGCTAAATGAAATAGTGACAGCTGAAATTTACCCATGATCATGTAGGGTCTCTGGTAGAGCTGTGTTAACACTCCAGCACGAGGTATCGCATTGACACCACCTAGTTTTGCATTGATTCTCCAAGTGGAAACATCAGAGACATGCGCCAAGGGAAACAAACTATAAAACCTACTTCATTGCCACGTTGTTGCAGTACTGATCATTCGCCTTGGCCACCTTGTCGACACGCTGAATAAGTTGCACCGTCAGAGTTGATGCGAACTGCTATTATAATCGAGACTTACAACACATTGTGTTACAACCTAGAATCAATGTCAATCACGTAGTCCATGAAGTATTGGATTACTTACGCCCTGTTGAACGTCCCCATAGCGTTTAACGCTGAACCGAAGATCTGCCGCCGACGGCGGAAGGATGACCAAGATCAAGTCAGGTTGAGCGGTGTTCTGCCTAGTGGCTTGTTGTGCGGCCTGGACTAAGTCCTAAGTAGCATGTGAGACACGATAGTTTGTTGGAACGAAAAGCGCCAACTGGAATTGGATTGGACCCGTGTCCAGTGACGTAAACCTGAAGAGCCGCCATATCTTCCAAAACTCAGGACATGCTCAACAACACAAAAGGATAACATACTCATGCCTGTAGAAATGGGGCAAATAAATATGAAGACAACGAACTTGAACACCAGATCTTACATACCCAACTTCTGACAGTTATCCGCGATCATCCTGACGAACCTCTCATTCCCTTGTCTGTAATTATGGGAAGAATAATCAACGACGGCCCAGCAAGACACGGATCGCGGCTCAGAGAACTGTTGATTCACTGCATTCCAAGCTCCGAACTTCGGGATCTAAGGTAAGTTAGATAGGATACGGTCATTCTGCATCGAAAAAAAACTGACCAATGGCTGGGAACCTTTTCTGTACTCCATGGGAGGGGTCGACAGGACTTTACCGTCAATGATTGTTGGCACTGTGGCCACCTCCATTTCAGCGTCCCTCACGAAAGGCGACGCAGCATAGTCTAGGGCCTGGGAACCATTCAGAGGCTCTGGAAATTTGATATGGTTAGTGCAAGTGGTACTTACCGCGCCAGGACCCACGATGCCACGGCGGATAGCCTCCAGCCGGCCCCTAGGTTTCTCGGAGGTAAACTCAACCATCTTCTTGGTAAATTCCGGCGGCAACCTGCGCGTGAATCGCTGGTTCGGCGCGACGGTGCAGAGCTCGATGGGTACAATGCTTCCACCCCCAAGCTTGACGCCAACAGCGTCTGGGTACCTGAGCGAGACGTTGTATGCTTCTCTGAAATACGCCTGTTCACACCAGTGAGCACAGAGAGACACGCACAACGTGAACCATACCTGAACAGTCGTAGTCTGCATCAGGCTTTCGCCCTTGTCTTTGTTCCATTCAAACTGTTGAGAACCGGCCCGGGGAACGATTGACTCGATCTTCTTTTTGCCCTGGCGATGGGAGAACGTGATCAAGATGCCTTTGAAAAATTTCTTAAGTTTCGCAAGCTGTGGGCCATCAGTTGAATTTAAATCTCGGGGGTTATTCGTCCCCAAGAAACTCATGGCGACTTCGAACATGGGGCCTTCTTGATAACTGCAGCTGGGGGTCAGCAGGCTTTCAAGATCACGCGACCAGCTTACATGACACCGCACGACGTGTCGATGTTCACGAGAAGTGATCGCAGCGCGGGGCGAACACTCCTGCACACCCATAGCGATCAGCGCTCGCGATCACCATCCGTTAACGAAAATGGACGTACTGGAAATACCCTTTGAATATCTCCAGACCGCCTCCGAGAACTCTGCTGCCAGCCTCGCGACAAAAGAAAGCTTTCACGTTGTTGGGATATTTGCTGGGCGAGGAACGTGAGTATCCAAACGAGCGTGCGACTAAGCGACGCACAGGTTCGGGGCCTGACGCACGATTAGTTGCACTAAGTTGAGCGCAACGGCTGCGCGGGGGGTGAACTGTGTGGTACGCCCGTCGAGGAGGCTCTGCAGGTCACTGACGGGACGTTAGCCAACGGGAGGCCGCAACGGCCCCTGCTTACTCGAAGGTGACCGGCGCGGCATCGACGCGCTTCAAGGTGACTTTGAAGGCACCGCGAAACCGACTAGCGCCAGGTCTGGGGGGCCGGTCCGACATGTTGACTTCGAACTGTCGGGTGTGCGGTCAGTGCGCGACACGTTCGCCCACCCTTCGACCGACTCACTGTGGCAGCATTGCCAAAAGAGAGAACGGTAGAAGAATACGCGATGGCGTCGCTGTCATAGATGACCTTGGGCTTGAACACATCCGGATGGGTGTGGTTCTGGAGCTTCTCGAAAATTTCGATGCGTCGGCGCGAGGCCGACTTTTCCGACAGCCGTGGGTCGTCGAACGCTACGACGCGTGAGAAGGGGTCGGACACGATCGTCTGCGGGATCGCAGCACTCACATACTGCGCGCGCGAAGAAGAAGAAGAAGAAGTGATTGAAATGATCAGTTCCGCGAGGGAACACGGCGTGCCAGCGAAGCTCACCGTCATATTGGTAATAGTTTTTCTTCGGAAGACCTGTGATCTTGAACGAGTTAGTGATGACTTGGAGGCGCCGAGCGCCCTGGGGTGGACCGCCAGGACGAGACATAGTATGTAGTATAGATGGAGGAGATGAAGCAAGATTGAGAGCTGAGCGATGAAGGGAGGCTGCCTGCTTTTGTAGGCTTGCCTGTCTGGTCAGGATCGATAAGATGGAAGCAGTTCAGGTATGGCCTGGGGATGATCATGCACATGTCTCGTCTCGTGTCGGATGTGCAAACTAGACAAGGGCCTTATCAATCCCATCTCACCGATGGCATATCCGACATCAGCACGTATTTCACGCATGGCTAGTATTAAAAAGGGTCGACAAGCAACAGACGGCAGGCCAGCTTTAAATGGAAACCAACACCAACTACACTTTAGCAGTACTCAGGAGAGAAGGTAATACGTAAATGAAAGAATATCGCTCCTATTGTACCGCACTCGCGTGATGCTAACGATATCCTCGAAAAAAAAGTTGATGTTGAGAGACGTAAAAGAAGCTGAGCCCGCTGGTACACCGGAGGTGTTCCAGATTAGCAGCATCCGCCGCCTTGCTGTTGCTGTACAGATTGGCCGGGGGTAACAGTCGAGGACTTTGCGCCTCCGGCAGGTGTTGACGTGGATCCCATCCTGAAGGAACGATCGGTGTTTCCATGCGGTTCGTTTGGGAAGACCACCTACCTGTCTTTGATTTGTTTGGCCATGGTCAAGAATGCTTGCTCGACGTTGGTCGCGTTCTTGGCGGAGGTCTCCAAGAAAGGAATGGTCAATTGGTCGGCGAACTCCTGAAGCAGGGCTTAGGAGGGTGGCGCAAGGTATGTATGAATCAAGGACACATTACCTTTGCCACGCTGTACTCGACCACCTTCTTGCTCGTAAGGTCGGACTTGTTTCCTACCAACAGCTTGTTGACACCTTCTGATGCATACCTATCGATTTCCTGCAACCACTGCTTGACATTCGTAAAGGTGTCTACGACATCCGGTTGGCGACCGCCGTCAAGCGCAGATCCAAGACCTTACCGTTGTCGGTGACATCGTAAACGACGATAATGCCGTGAGCACCTCTGTAGTAGGATGATGTGATGGTGCGGAAGCGTTCCTGACCTGTTATCCAGTGGTAAGAAAGTGGCGATACAAGGCCAGACGTGCACGTACCGGCAGTGTCCCACTAGAGCGTGCACATGGAGTCAGTAATCGTTGTCGGAGGTGGCTCATGGGGAGTAGGAAACGACGAAAGAAGCAGACGCACAATCTGGAGTTTGACGGTCTTTCCTTCGAGTTCGATGGTACGAATCTTGAAGTCTACGCCAATTGTACTGATATAGCTCTCTGTGTACGTGTCGTCCGCAAACCGGAGGAGCAAACAAGACTGGGAGTGGGTTTTGAGTAGGGTGAGGCGAGTGGGATAGGGCAGAACGTACCTTTCCGACGCCGGAGTCGCCGATGAGGAGGAGCTTGAAGAGATAGTCGTACTCGCTGGTGTGCATGATGGGCGTTGAGGATGAAGTGGACGATGAGGTCGGTTGTTGAGGCGACCGACAGAGAAAGTGAAGAGCTGTGCGTGACGCGTGGCCCGTGACTCTGTCGAAACACTGTTGTACCGCCACACGTGTCTGCCAGCTCGTTTCGGGCCGTGAGTCCCACTCTGTCCAGCTCTCTGCGAACAACACTACTTAGTGGTACTACTGGCTGGCGAACTGTGACTGTCCTCGACAACACCTGGCCACGTGACCCTTCTGCGTGGATGGAACCAACCTATCAAGCTGGCGTTCGCCGACCGGACGTGAAGAAGAAGCTTGTCGTAGTCGGTGATGGTGCGCGGGATAGTTTGTTCGTCCTTCACAACACCGTTCAATGATATCACACTAAGGCGGATGCGGAAAGACCTGTCTCCTCATCGTATACGCAGAAAACAGGTTTCCCGAGGTGTGCAAACATCCGCGCTTTGCTCGCTTCTGGGGCTCACACCTCGTGGACAGTCCTACATACCAACCGTCTTCGAGAATTACGTGACACAGATCCAGTTCGAAGGCAAGCTCGTCGAACTCGCGCTCTGGGACACGGCAGGGCAAGAAGAATACGATCGACTACGACCGCTGAGTTACCCAGAGAGTGACGTGATCCTCATCGTCTTTTCAATCGATTTTCCAGTCAGTCTCGGAAACGTCCAAGACAAGGTTTGCTATTCAGCCCATCGTCTATGCTATCTTACATCAACTATGGTCCAAGTGGTATCCCGAGATAGCGCATTTCTGTGAAGGGACGCCTCTCATATTGGTCGGCACAAAGATCGACCTTCGACGAGACGACCAAACGCGACGCATGCTCAATGCCCAGGGGCAATTACCCGTGTCGACCGAGCAAGGTGCCAGCGTTGCCAAGGAGATTGGGGCCAAGTACGTCGAGTGCTCAGCAAAGACCGGCACCGGTGTCCAAGAGGTCTTCAACCTTGCCCTCAAGGAAAGCATGAAAAGTCGTTGGGGTAAAAAGGTCAAGGGTCATTGTGTCGTTCTCTAGCATGACGGCGTATGCTCAGCATGGACTGCCACCCTCGCTTCGCTTAGAGTATTTGTACGCACAGATCTTTTATTGCTATTGCATCTCTGTCATGTTCATACGTATTGCAATCCACGACCGGGACATCTTTTCACAGTTTTTTCAGATGATGAGACTGCATTGTGCTGGCAACTCTCCAGGAGAGGTGTGCCAGCCACATGAATGCAAGCAAGATGACCGTTACAGTCCCCGTTTCGACAAGCAACAAGTCTTCCTTGGAAGCGACAGGGACCTGAAGTAATGCATCGTGCGACGACGCGCTTAGAACCGAGAAATGCGCCATAGAACGGAGCATGGTCGATTTCGCTACGGGTGACTCGGAAGAAAACGCCCAGGGGGGGAAATTTACTAAGGCAGCGTCAGGACTTGGACTGGGGGCATTCAGGATAGTACACGCACCAGACGAATGACAAGCCCAGAAGCATACAGGTGAAGATATTGAGACCGATTTGGGAGAAGCCTCAGCTATGCCTGGTTCGCCGTACCGCGCGTGGACGGGAATATCTATGGTGACTTGTCCCGAGCCAGCATGGGTATGAGTTGCATTTACGAGCAACAGCGAACTGGCTGTCTGATCGAGGGCGAACACGGGGGCCTCGAGGTTGGGTTCGCCCCAGAACTCGAACGAAAGACGGTGGTCTACGAGTTCGTGTCTGTCGATGATGATCGCTTGGGGGAACGTGTACAAGGCAAAGAAAGAACAGTCCGAACCGAGACGATCCGACGCGAGCGTCGTGGACAGCGTCGAGTGAAATCCACGTTGCGGTCGGAGGGCATGCGAGACCACGGTCGTGGACATGACGGATAAAGTTCACACACGTGTCGCCATGGACGATCAATCTCGCATCCAGTTCCCTTCCCAGAATTCCCCAAAACCACCACACGACATGCCTGGCACAGACGGCCTCGTCCAAGATGCCCTCCTTGCAGATCGCTCCAACCCCCCGGTCATCTTTGGCGCCGGAGGTCCCATGTGCGTCTGCGTCCACCAGAAACGGAGTGATCTGTCTCAGATAACGCATGCAGGCTGAAGCGGTTCGACGAATCGACTGCGTCCAGCCGCAAAGGCTCTCAGGCACCAACCCCTCCGCGTTCTGTTGTGGGCATTGGAAACAAAGGTACGTGCGATCGTGGAACATCCCTCGTGGCTGACCCGTCAATGAGCACCTCAAGTTGCGAAGCCCGATTATTCTGAAGCCAAGATCGTGCTTGCCATGGTACGTCACCCTGCATGGTCCTCTTCCGACCGTTGGCGATGTTGCTCTCCAGGTCGGACTGCCGGCGCGGGGAAAGTCATACCTCAGCAACAAGCTCATGCGGTATCTCAAGGTTGCCATTCTCGTATCGTACTCGTATGTATGCTGGCTGACTCTGTCCCTAGTGGCTAGAGTATGATGTCGAGGTGCACGAATTTGCAAGGCGCTGGACGCGCAGGTGCTAAACGTTCTCTCGTAAGGTGTTCAACGTCGGACAGCTTCGCCGTTCCCGCGCCAGGCAAAAGGCCTTACAGTCCGTCTAACGATCATCCGTCCTTCACGAGCTCACGGCATCCGTCAGGAGCGGGATCAAGGAGGATCATACAGCGAAGTACTTCAGTCATGACAACGCCGAGGCAACTAGGGTCCGAGAAATGCTGGCGGAAGATAGTCTAGAAATGCTCATACAATGGCTAAAGAAAGGAGGTAATGTTGGTATACATGGTAAGATTCCTTCGCCGGTCGTCGGGCACGAGATATTGAAGGCCGCAAAGATGCAACCAACAGCACACGGCGTCGGCGGCAAGTATTGTATTTTCGCCGACTGTTCTTCGAATTTGACAGCGGCTCAGAGCCAAAATTGAAGCCCGGGTTGCCCAGGAAAGGGGGATTCATGCCATATTCATCGAATCCGTCTGCAACGATCCCGCTGTGATAGCGGCTAACGTAGCTCTCAAGGTTTCTTCAGGCGATCCAGATTATAAAGACCTCCCGAGAGAGGTCGCTCAGCGCGACTTCATCAGGCGTATCAAGGAGTACGAGGCCGTTTATGAGACCATCACAGAACCCCACCTCTCTTATCTTCGAATAACCGACGTCGGAAACGAGGTCACCCTCTCACGTATCCACGGGTACCTGCAAAGTCGCATCGCCTTTTATCTCATGAATCTCCATGTGAAGCCCAGGAGCATCTTCTTTTCTAGAGTAAGACCTGGTTTCGTTCTGACGTGGCGCGCTGAGAACTGCGTATAGCATGGGGAAAGTCAATTCAACCTCGAGGGAAAGATCGGCGGAGATTCACCACTGTCAGAGCGGGGCCTTCAATATGCCAGAGCACTCCCGGAACTAGTCCGTAAACATATCGGAGATGCGGCATTGACTGTAAGCCTATCCGCTTTACCCAAAAATGTGACATGCTCGACATGTCACTCAGGTCTGGACTTCTACTCTTCAACGTACAATTCAGACGGCGCAGTACCTACCTTATCCTAAATTGACGTGGAAGTCCTTGGACGAGTTGGATGCCGGAGTCTGTGATGGGATGACGTATAAAGAGATTGAGGTCAGTGAGACTGCCTTTGGGGACAGAAAATCTGTTGACCTTTGTTCAGCAAGCATACCCGGAAGACTTTGCGAATCGTGATGAAGACAAGTTTAATTACCGGTACCGAGGAGGAGAGTCATACCGCGACGTCGTCGTGCGATTAGAGCCTGTTATTATGGAGCTTGAACGACAGGAAAACATTCTTATATTCGGTCATCAAGCAATCTTGCGATGCTTGTAAGATCTTTATCACTCCCCTTCCTTCCCTTGGAATCAGTCATGACATAGATATGCGTATTTCAACGACCTTCCCCAAGCGGATCTGCCTTATATCAAGATTCCACTGCATACGGTCATCAAATTGACTCCGAAAGCGTACGGTTGTGACGAAGAAAGGTATGAGACTACATTCCCTGGTTTTTTTCGTTCCTGATGTAGTCTCCCAGATATACCCTACCCATAGGGGCAGTGGATACTCATCGACCCAAGCCGAGCATTTCCCACTCGGAAGTGCCCGCGGCAGCTTCTGCACGAGATCACTATGGAAAGTATGTGTAGCGTCGCGACTTGGATATTTTCGATTCTCCGTCCACTAGAGTCTTTGTTACAGCCGTTTGGGTAAATAATGGCAGTCGCGCCAAATTTTGTTGATTACAGAGAATAGCGTACATAGCCCTAGTAGCAAATACACGCATATCTTCCAACGATGCCCAACCACAAAATCAGCCACGACGTGAAGCTTGCTGCCATCAGGCTTCACGAACGTGGGCTTCTCCGACTCCAGGACATCCTCAAGTGCTGCGGATTCTCCGAACGCACGTTTGATCGCACCCTCAGGCTCTGGCGCGAAACCGGGGATGTTGTCAATCCGAATCCAA
>JBBPMC010000710.1:0-17527 GCA_038090115.1 Strobilomyces echinocephalus
TCTCCCGGTTGTGCCCGAGACTCGCTGCTCGACAGCATGTTGCATTGTTATAGACGCGCGCGTTGCCGTCATCAGATGCGTAGACAAGTTGAGTTGAGTCCGTGGGCGAGAAATCGACTCCGTTGACAATGTCCCCACTGCAATTCGTCTGCCGTCCTTGGACACTGCAACACAGTTGATGTCCGCCACTGTCAACGTCGCCATCTCAGTTTTGCCCTCTTCCGGCGCCATCTGCTGTACTTGAACCTCCTGCGTTCTGCTGCTCACGAGATACTCCCCGTTTGCTGCAAACGCCATCGCCCATATCGTACCCTCAGTGCCAGTGTCAAGGTCGTTCCTGTGTGGGACACTTTCTTATCAATGCAAGTCGGATCAGCGCCGCAATGCAACCATTCTTTGCACTACGCACCGGCCACTGATCGCGACGGTCTGCTCTGACTCTGCGCGAGATCAGGAAGCATCCTGGCAAGAATTTTCAGCTGGATTGAATGACGACAGACCGCATCAGACGTTGGGGGCGTAGAATGGGACTTATCCAGCTTTCTCTTTTGGATTCTAGGCACTTCTCACTGCCATACACGGATGCTGTAGTACCGCATCATGCGAAATATCCGAGTTCCTGTGCCAGGAAAAAGGTCTTAGGCAGACACTGCCCGATCAGACCCTGACGAACCCTAGAAATTGCATCATTATTCAGAGAGGAGTCCAAGGACGAGGGACGCGCACTCGAAACATTGCACTGACATGACAAAACCGCACATTTGTGGGACGATGGCCGACAATGTCCAGCTGTTCGGTTGAACATTAGGTTTCCTTGGTCTGGATTTCGAATGTTGCGTGGTACATACCTTCCTCTTCTGGAACAGCACTTTCTCTTTGCCCTCCCTCGCGTTGCGGTGTTCGGTCCAGTCTATGCAAGTTGTTGTTCACACAATTTGGTCTGTCCCTCGAGAGAATCGGAGTAAACTTGCTGATGGTTCCTGTTAGTTTGGGTGCAACTGGCAATTTGGACTGGCAGTGGAACTCTGTTATACGAAAGTCAGAAAGCGGAAGTGCTCTTACTGAGCCGGTCTACGGTGGGCGTGGCGTGAGGGATGCGCTATGTGATGGACTAGGGTGCAGTGAGGTACGAGCGGAGAGTAAGCGAGCAGCGGCGCTCCTTGTTCTTGCGCCCCCACCTCGTCGCTCGTCCCCCCGGCAGCGCTCGTCCTCGCCCGTTTCTGCGCACGCACGCACCACTCCTGACCTCCATTGACCATTCCGGCTCCTCGCAGCTCACTTCCTGGGGTCCGGAGCGCGCAGTCTGACTGCCGGGCACTGCGTCTGCGAGGCTCCCGCCCTATCGCCGGTCAGGCTCACGGCGTTCCGGGCCGAAGAGCGCTCTTGCCCACCCTCTCGTCCATCCACGCCATCCGTACCCCCTCCCCCTCGTAAGCAGCGAGCGGACAGAGCAACGTCCAAAGAGGTACGGTTGGGAGCTGGCCCGAGGCCTGGTGGATCAATCGATCAGGAGGGGGTCGTCCAAGTCGAAAGGCTTCAACTACAGGCTAGGTTTCCCAGGTCCCTTTCTCTCGTCGCCGTGATTCTTGTACGCGGCGGTTGACGTTCTCTTCCCCGCACCCGAGCTCTCGTTCCGTCTGCATAACCGCTCTTCTTTCTGCAGCACTTCTTCTTTTGCGCTCGACCTCCATCTCCCTCACTCAGATTCAGATTCACCTCTCTCGAGCTCCTCCACCCGCTTGCGCAACCCTTTCTCGACGTGAGCGTCAGCGAATTAAGGGAGTCCGTGAGGGGAGCGCTGAGGACGGTTCTCTTGTTGAGCCCCTCGTTGAGTTTCTGTTTGGCCTCGATGTTGTCTTTGACTGCCTGCTCGTCAGGCTCGAAACGGTGCAGTGGTGGGGTAGGCAATTAGCACTGATGGTTTGTATTTCCCTTTGACAGCGAGGTTTGACATTCGGGTACTGTCTTCGACGGCACGTGTTTGAAACTCCGCTTCGGCAGGACTCGGCAGTAACTGTCACGGGCGACCTTGACTATTGAGAGAACTACTGTATATTTTTCGTTCGTTCAACTTTGTAGGCCTACCTAGAGTAAGAGAACACGTATATCTACTGTGAAAAGCAGAAAGTACGGTTGTGTATTTAGTAGGGTGCTGATTGAGGGGTAACTGATAGTACCAGAGTGATCACGTTGGACCACATCCTCGACTCATTTGCGCCATTGAGGGCTCCCTAGCGTTAGGGAGTGCCAGAAAGTTAAAGTGTTGGAATTTCACGAGGGATGGTCTTACAGACCCACTTCCGTAGATCTGTGAGGTCATCGGAGCTCGAAAAAAGTGCTGCCAAGGGACACCTCAAGCGCGTCCACTGACGGGCCGAGCCCCATGTTCTCGTGTACGACTTCCACTATCCCCCACTACTCAAGACTTTATTCTAGATCATTCTCCGGTTCCCCAAGTGTGTTCCTTCCGTGCGTGGAGTCAGCGATGGTCCCTACTTTCGACCTGCAAATGAAATGCAAACGTAGCTGAGGACTACTCGTCCATCGATGGCGTTGATTTCTCGCCAGACTCGACAAGACTTGTTTCCGGATCAATCACGAAACATACAGCTACTGTGCACTGTCACAGGGACACGTTTAGTCGCTCCAACACGCTGAAGATCGGATAGTGCACAAAAGTGACGGTATACTCGCCGTCAACGTTTACAAGCAAGCTACTTATCTTTCGCCCCAGGTTGCACTGCTCCACGGTGAACCCCTTTGTATGCTCGCTGGGATGACCATGTCACGCTCGCTCCTAGTATGACATTTGTACATCGAAAAGAGGAATCGTTCATACTAGTGGCAATAAGGTGACATCTTCGGTAATTTGAATCCATCTACCCTCAGAACACTCAGGTTGCACGACGCGAAATCCGGATGTTTCCATCACTACTTCCTTCCCTTGATATTCAAATGTTTGAAATATGATGTCAGTTCAGACAATTTAAACTTCGGCGCGGCCGACGTGGTAGCTTTGCTTGCTTCATCCTGATTGCGACACCATTAATTGTAATGATTAGATCCAAAACAGCGAATGCGCACCGTGACATCTATCGTGGCCGATGCCTGAGAAGCATCGCGTGCCTGGTTGTATCTAAGTGTTTGTGGTAGAGACTCATCGCTGACAAGACACACCGCATCTACTTTCTGGTCGCGTTCACTGGCGGACCCCTTAACGCCACTGAAAGCATTCTTGTCGGTAAGACAAGGGTCTGCAGCTTTGGCACGACCTATGTACTGTAAAGGAGGGTAAATAACCGTGCCAATCACCGAAGCAATTGAACGAACCAAACCAGCTGGCTGCATGACCCCTCGCTGAAACGCTTCGTCAGACACACGCTGTACCGCCGTTCGTTTACTACAAGATAGCACTCACTCTTTGTTGCGCTGTAGTATATGTTGAAGACTGATAGGATATTTGTGAAGCCTGGCTGCTGTTCGCCCTTCCGAGTCTCAGCTGGAGCTGTTCAGAGAGACCTTCGTGTGGAGCAGGATCATTAACATGTTCGGTTGAATGGAAGACTGCTGGAAGCGAGGAGACGGTGACGGAAGACTGTAAAGGTGTAATTTGCAGCGAGCGTGGTCGCATTACTTTGGCTTCACGCTGGGAACGACGCTGCGAGCGGGGGTTTGAACTACTATGTCAGCACGAAAGTAGGAGCATAATTAAATCACCACAGACCCCATGCTGAATAGATTTGCGTGCAGGCGTACAGGACGGCAATTTGACCTAGTGATATTGTGAGAACCTGCATCGAAAAAGAAAGTGCTACACCGTTAACACCGTTACCTCGAGCAAATGGACCTCTCTAGCGAGTCTAGCCCTGCACCAAGTCCCTGACTCAGCAGGCCTCAGTGTCGTTGGATGTTCCTTGGAGATTAAGGAGTCAAACTAGCTCTTCTCGTTACGAGCTGAGGAATGCATACCGGAGTAAAGTTCAGCATTTCACGGACCTTCGAGGTCGAAGGTTGCTTATTTGGTATATCATCACCCTCGACCGGTGTTGGTCCCTCGAAGTCTTTCTCCGTCAGCAACCGCCCTTGGATAATCTTTCCCATGTGCGTGTGTGAGAACGATTGCCCACTGGTCCGAAGGGCGAGTAATGCCTCCACAAGAGGTAGTGACACACCAGAGAATGTTATTTCCTTGACATTCCGGACATTAGAAAGATTCCGCGAACTTTCGTTGCCTCTCCTCGACTCTTCCGTCAAATGTATGCCGCCTAGACGACATAACAGGAGATACAAGTCATAGCTTCGGAGGTATGACTGCCCAGCGAACACGTTCAGTTGGTCGATTAAATCCCATGGCGGGGACCAGTTGGATGGGAGAGGAGGGATTGAATACAGTTGGAGATCGTCTGATTGCTTCATGTACTGGGACGTGCGGGGCACGTACAGATGAAGATGGACATGTTTGCTCCTCCTGATGTCTGGCATCAAGAGACCGGCCTCAAATGGACTCAGTAGGACGAGTACTTGATCGCGATCTATTTTTCCAGAGAGAACCCACTGCACGGGTCGGAGATACTGATTCTGGGCCCCCTTAGTTGACCCATGCTTGATGGTCTTGCTGAAGTCCACTGTCGCCAAGATAGACGGACCACGGGCATCTGCATCGAGAGTAGATGCTGAACCTTTTCTGGGAATTGTGAATACAGGAAGGAAACCATCGTCGGAGCGGTGTCGATGGATGACACCATTCTTGACGAAGTCGACAATATCTGGATGAAGGTGATGTTCCGCGGGTTTTGCAGGCGGTGGGAGCCACACCTCTCGTTCACGCTCTCGCTCGCGGTCAACCTCCCGCTCCTGTTCTTCATCAATGCGTCCCTTTGGGAGCGATAGGATTCCGATGTTCTTGCAACGCTGGAGGATTCCCGGATCCAAAGCCAACCAATCGCTATCTCCCTTTTCGGAGTCGGATGGTGCATAAAGATCAGCCAGAGATCTGCAGTTTGGCTCGCGCCATGCCCCAGACAGCTGCTCTGGCTCTAGCTCATCGTTGCGAAATTTTGACCAGGCGTCATATCTCTTTTTATGATTCATGCCTTGTTTCGCCCAGTAAGGAGCCCGCTGCAGAATATCCTTCCATGTTTCGTGTATTGCCCAAGACAGGATGTCGACGGTGGTGACTGGAGTAGTCAAATCTTTTTTCACAGCACGAATGCTCTGGTCAACACCAGGCGGCGCGAAAAACATGACCGAGTGACCGTGGCCGAGCTTTCGCATCCTCATGCAACCTAACACGACAAACAGTCATATGTATAGATGTATAGACAGACTAGTACCGCAGAAACGAACCTTGCACTAAAGCATCTTTCGTCAACTTCGGACCCAGCGTGACGGCTGCTCTGAAGTCCATAGGGAATTTGAGGTCTGTGCCTCTCGTGTGCGCATTATCCAGATAGACAATGCAGTGATGTAGTTGCTGTGCGAGCGGGGACAAGGACAACGGTTGAGTTGTGCCACTCCGCGAGAGTACTGTCAGTTCATCATCCTCGTCAAAATAGATGGCCCCTCTGGCAGCGCGGGCGAGACCGAGCCATTCTCCGGCCACTTGGACGTTAGAAGAATCCAGGATCTGAGCTCCAACATCCAGCAAAACGCGAATTTCGGGTCGTCGCATGGCTACCAGCTGGAGGAATTCGAGAGTGGTTTGTCGCTTTCCATTCTGGTGAGTGACAAGATAGAAGTTGTTTTCAGGTTGAAGAAGATATGCGAGAACCTTGGCATTGGTTCCTCGCTGATGGTCGAGGTCACGCTGAGCGATAGACATAGGTAGCAGCCACCGCCCATCATTTGTTCCTGAAAAACCTGGTGCCTCACCCGGTGAGCACATTGCACTATGTAGACTTGACAAATGATTTTCTCACCGGTTATAAGCTTTTTTCGCTCCTCTGCCAAATCCCAGCAAGATCCAGAGATTTTCCATGGAAATTCCTTCATTTCCTTGGGAAACACCACCCGTGAAAGATAGAAATCGATGGTGGCTTGATTACGAGAGAAATTCGGGAATGTAACTTTGTCCCATAATTCTGATGACCTGAGGTTGATGTCTCTGAGTTCCCGAGGTGAATGTGGCAATAGCCTCCCATCATGGTCATAGTCTCTGGTCCAAACTGCATATTCCGCAAATGGGTCATCTTGGTCTAGCAGGATTTCGAAAGCAACTCTTAGTTGTTCTTCAGTGAGACCAGAATAATAGTAAGATAGACAAGTTAGAATGATGGTGAGATCCGGATGACCGAACTGTGTATTTGGGGCTGGCACGTCTTTAGCTCGATACGGAACGGCGAGCATCGTCACTAGAGGTCCAGTTGAATCACCAAAATAATATCTTTGCGGCTTGCTAAGACCATAGTCAACCCGCCACCTGCGTTCCGTGAGCGCATACAAAAGGACATCCGAGGCTAGGAGTCCACGGAGGAGTAGAAGGCCATTCCGTAAGTCATTCTTGTCGGAACGCGTAGCGTACTCCTCCACGATCTTGACCGTGCCTGGAAGTTGTATGACATCCACATCAGATATAAAGCTCTGGATAGCGTCGCATAACTTTGGATGGGTGTGGTGAAACTTGAAATTGGACAGTCGACCAGCCATAACGTCCTCCACAATCATGGAGATTAGCCGTCGACAGTCAGAGACTGGGATGTTATGGAGGTATGGAAAGGATCCGGGGGGTCCTTCACCGAACTGTATAGTGTCTGTATAACATGTTGAAAGAGTATGAACATGGCCCTTGAGAAGCCGGAGGATCTGCTGAATGATTATCCATCTATCTGAGTATCCGTCTATATGCTGCTCGAAGCCAATCGTATAGATGAGCTGGAAGCGGGAGTGAAGGATCTCGTCGCTCTCATCTAGGATATCTCGAGCATGCGAGTCGATCCATTTTTGAAGGTCGGTCCACTTCTGCGCATTCTCGACATCTTTTGCGCTCCGGTGATCATGCAGGGTCAGCGACGTAGTCGCGGTGCTGTCGGCTGGTGACTGGAGTGACATTGTAAGCCAGGTCAATGAGTAGTAGTATGTCGCTCTCCGTACGCACCAATCTAAGCGGAAGACCTGTCATGATGCGTTCATAGATCGCTTTCTTGGACTTGGCGGATGGGTCCATGGCCACAACGCTTGCCATTTGTTCCTCCACGCACTTCAACTTGAGTGAAACAACGTGCTCTGGCTGGACAAGCAGAATTCCACGCTCGGCCATGCATTGAGACATGAGTTTCTGGAGATCGTTGATTTGGAGGGTAATGTTCCTGCCATGGCGACCAGTGTACTCGGGGGTACGAGAGAAGGGGAGGTGATATATAGGCCGGTTAATAAGGTCACCGATGCGAGCAACCAGCAATTCAAACATCTGGACCGTCAATGCTTTTGGAACAATGACACGAACAAGCTGTTGACAATCGGCGAGAGCAACAGCAACAATTGGAATGATGACGGATGATTTGCCCTCGCCCATATTGACTTGCATCACAGTGTTCTGCATAGATCCCGGAGATATCATCTCCATTGCAGTCTCTGCCTGAGCACGGCGAATAAGAAAGTTTCCCTGAACCTAACATGAGCAAGGGGCAGCATCAAAATGAGATATAAGCGCTTCAAGCTGAATAGTATGGAAACGCACTTGGATTAACAGCCAATCCGGGTATCGTTCCGGATCCCATCCGTCGCACTGCTTGTTCGCTAGTTCCATCATGAACTCTTCCTGAAGGCCACCCAAAGCAAACTGAAGTAATCTTCTGGCCCGCTGAAGCTCCAGGAAGAGTAAAGCGAATGACACTAGATATTGCTTCCATTGTGTCGGTAGGTTGATGGGTGTGGTAGACGCAAGACACCGTAACAAAACATCTCCTGTAATCACTGGCCAGTAACCAAAATCATCAAGGATTCGTTCATGGTCGGTCACCGGGCCAAGACTCTTCTTCACCCTGCACAAGGCATCCACGTAGTTGGTTTGACATTGTGCATAGTGTTCCTGAAGTGTGCCTAGGTGGTCCTTTGTGGCAATACCGTGAATCTGTTGAGATCCCCCGCACAAGCTTGCACTCGACGCGAGAAGAGTAGTGTACTGTCGTTGAAATGGGTGATTCTCCTGCAGAACGGATAGTAGCTGATCCAGCTTCATATGGGCAGTCTCGCCAGCACCATATCTGTTGATGACGCTCTCCTGCAGCAAAGTACTGAGGCATGGTAGTTCTGGCACTCGTCTGTTGGAAAGTAGCTGGTCGAGTGAGATTCGTGACAAATAATCTGGGTGTGGACCCGAGTTTTGCAGCTCTGGAAGTGCACATTGAGCGTCCTCACAGTCTTCTGTTGGGACTAGTCCTATGCTGGGATTTGATGCAAATAGATGCATAGCTCGTTGCATAGCCCGTTGCAAAGCGCATTGAAAAGCACATTCAACC
The DNA here is from genome assembly GCA_038090115.1 of Strobilomyces echinocephalus. Classification (NCBI taxonomy): domain Eukaryota; kingdom Fungi; phylum Basidiomycota; class Agaricomycetes; order Boletales; family Boletaceae; genus Strobilomyces; species Strobilomyces echinocephalus. The sequence goes on from JBBPMC010000710.1 coordinate 8,457, forward strand.
TCTGGTGCTCTGACACTATGCATCTTCCAGTAATAACGGTTCTGGATACTGTCATGTACAGCATTGATTTGAGGATACACGGTGGTATTCCAAGAACTCATGCCACTGTGGTCTGCATCATTCGTGAGGGCTTTGAGTTTCATAAGCGACCGACATCTCGCAGACTGCAAGAGGGAGAGTGCCGCATGAGCTCCAGTTTTGCCAGTCAATGGGTCGGGACAATGGTGAGTGGTGATGGCATGCATGTATGCAAGAAATCGCGTGCTCTCCAAGCTGCCATTCCCTATCAAGCAACCTAGTTCGGTATCCACGTCATAGGTGTAATATCGTGGATGTCCGAGTCGAGGGCAAATCAGACTAGGATCCTGAAGACGACCAGGGTGATCATCAACGCTGAAGTTGTTTTGTACAATGACACATCTGGGAGTCACGGTGGTCCCTGCAAGGAGAGTTTTTGGCCGAAGAACGAGCAAGGTTTCCAAGCCAACCAATGTCCCAATGGACTGGTTCTCATCGTAGACCATGTCCTTAAACTCTCGAGACTCGAGTTCATCTTGTTCATTGAGAAAAAAAGATAAACCATAGTCAGGTAGTGCAACAGACAGCTGTTGCTCTAACTCTCCGGATTGGCTAATCAAGACATGATCATTGATCTGCGTCTGCCAGAGCTTTCCAGATCCACGGTCTTCCATGTCATAAGAGAGACATTGGAAATGCTTGGAAATGATTTCAAAGGTTGGACTTTGGATGTCTACCAGGGTCTCATAGCCTCTGTATGCACAATAGCATCCAGATGTACAATCAATCCTCCAGTTCTCCGGCGATTGATCCCAAGGCTGTCCTTCAGGGCGTATTTCAATGATTGATGTAGTCAGATTCAGCCAGTGAACATGGCCACGAATGAGGGCATATGGAAGGTCACCATGGAATTGATGTAAAGGGATCAGCTGGAGTATCTCGTCTGTTTGACAGCATTGTGCTTGAATCACCAAATTTCCATCTCGTAGTGAAAAGTGCACCTGCACATGGCTCAGCCATTGCGATTGCATCACATAGGGTCAAATCACCTTGTATTTCGATGTGAAGGCAAGCGTCATCAAATCCATTCCCGGCAGATTAGATGGTGTGACCAGGATGGATCGCCATACCTGTGATGAAAGGGGCCATCAGGAACAATGGTTGGTGTTGGAAACGACATCCACACACAACAGCAGATGAAATCAGATCAAAATAAATCCGCGGCCGAAGGTTCATCTCTTGTGGAAAGCCACCATAGATTCGACCATCTACTCGCAGGGATGCATCAAGGAGATTAACATGCACTGTCTGAGAGGGCCAGTCCCCAGCTACTTTTGTTTTACATGTAAGCCAACTAGAATTTGAATGTCGAACCTGCTCCCATCTACATGGTCCAGGCTTATAGCTTGCAAAAAGAACGGTGACTGCGAGATCGAGACCATAGTCTGATGGATCACCAAGGATTGCATCCCTCAAGATCTTCTCAAGAGCAGGATGGAGACTGGATCCACGTTCCAAGAGCACATCTGAAAAGTTAGCGCAGCCTGAAGAGGTGAAAGTCACCATGCGTTGAAGATGCATGGTCCAGAGAGATTAAACATACCATAACCATTTCGTGGTAAAAATATCTGCACAAGGAAAGAACAAGACATGAAAGCACCAATGTCCTCTGCAGATTGGAAATGCTTGTGGAGGGTACCATGATCAACGTCAAACATGTTTCGGCAAGCTGCAGCCATATCACACACGAGATTAGCACGTTCTTTATTCATAGGTGCCATGGACAGGTCGCATGTTAGATCTCGCAGCCATCTGAATGTCTTCCTACGAGCACTCCGAAGAAGTGCAGTGGCTCGCTCCGAGACGCCTTCACTCGGGCTTGATGAAAGTACACGTTCCAACAACAAAGAAACAGTGCTCATGGACACCGCATCCACTGAGCAAGCCTGAATATTTACGAACGAGCTCTCAAGCTCGCCTAGAAGTGCATTGCAAAATAATGAGTCTTGAAGTTCTTGATGCCAGGCCCACGTCCCTATATGCAGGTCGAGTGGTCCAACATGAGATGCTGCGCAGGAAAGGAGAAAATGAACATCACGATGACGGAAGTTGAGAGTTCTACTGCGCAGCGCTCGGAGAACATTGAGCCACTGGAGTGAACCACCACTCCGTAAGTGTCCAAACATGATGAATTCATCAAGGGAGAAGTCTGCAGGGCACTCCGCTTGTGCTGCCAAGACGTCGTTAGAAGTGTGAGAAGTGGGGTTCACATATTCACTGAGTCCTGAAGGGTATGCCCAATAACCAGAATTACTTGATGGCTGCCATACATGATGTTCCTCCCTATGAGGAAAGATCTGGTGGCAGACATAACGTGGTGTGGGGCAACTTCGTGATTTAGACTGGAGTCCCTCCGGATAAAAATAAGCAAGGTTGATCTGGACCTTCAGGGACGGTTGGTGGTACACGGCTAGGAAAGGCTGCAATCCAGGGACATCCGCAAGTAGCATGTATTTGTTCTCTTGTTTGTCACGTTCGCAATGACGAATTCGGGCGACAGCAGAACGCCAGATACGAATGTACGCTGGGCATTGGAGCTCAAACATGACAACTTTGCAGTGCAATGGAAAGGTGGGCAACGGTGATTGGGCAACCTCTGCGTCTCCCTGAACTGCCACAGTGGGTTTCTCTGTGTGCGCATAGTGAGTGTCTGGGATGTCAGCAACTCCATGCTGGAGAGCAGCATGCCCAGCAACCAATTTCATCGTCTCTCGTTCGATGTGAACTTTAAGTTGTTGAAGGTGCGGGGATTGGTCGTAACAACGCACTGCAAAACTGTCATCGGTGAACTCGTTCGACAGTACCGACCATCCGGAGCGCGACTGCGACTGGCGTGCAGAGAGGTACTGGTATGCACAGGACAGACGATGGAGGCTCGTTTTCTTTCGTAAGTTAGAGCATTCCAGATCTGCGATTAGGATCTCAGGGGAGTAGTCGGCGAGCATGGGGATCTCTTTCACGATCAACTTGTCGAGGGCGATGAACAGCTCGATCAAAGTCAGTAACCTGATAGAGGTCGATTCCAGGCCATTTGGACTAGCCCTTGTTGCATATTGGTCCATCAAGATCTCGAGCCGCGCACATGCGTCACACGTGTTCGTGACATTGGCAAGCCAATCATCGAGTTCCTGCTCGACCGAGTGCTCGACGTCATAGAGAGTAGCAACAGGGTCAAGGTCATACGCCTCCTGGAGGAAAACCCCGTCCAAAGACAGGAAATCCTCGATAGTACCGCGATGACAATCACGGGCGTGGAAGGGAGAACCGAGTGGTGGTTTAAGGCTAGCGTTTGCAAGAGCATTCTGGATGTACTCGTGACTCTTTCGGAGGGTGAGCTTCATATCTCTACTAATCTCAGCTGGGGAAGGGACACGGAAGGGACGGGGAGGGATGCTCAGTTGCTCCCACCTAGCGTCAAGGATTTCTCGAAGACCAGCACATGTCTTCAGTGCTGTCTCAGATAGCCAGTCGGGAATAGAGGGACCCAGCTTGCTTAGACGGCGGAATATCTTGGATGACATGAGATGAAGTAGATCACTGGAAAGCTTGGCATTGTTCCCATCCCTTGCGATGGAGCACATGAAGTAAAGTATGAATCGTTTATATGGGGCATGCCCAAGAGAAGACCGATCCAAAGATGTCTGGATCGCGACCCTAATGAGAAGCCAAACAGACGAACGACGCCAATCACCATCAATCCATTTGCGATCCAGAGGCCACTGGCCGACATTGTCGTGAACGCGTTTAGTGATCCTACTAACGTCAATGACTCGGCCAACACCCCGTAGAATATCAGTCAGTAATGCAGTGACGAATTGTGGGTGAGTGAGAGGACGAGGAAGACCTGAGTTGACGGCGGTGGGGAAAGGGAGAGAATGCGCGATTTCAGACAGCAAGTCCTCATCTTCGAAAACCTCATTGGGAATCTCGATGGCAGACAAGGGATATGAGCATATCAGAGTATTGTTTACGGCACATTGGCTGGGGGACGACTCGAATGCTTCGCAAAGCGTACTCGTCTCCCGCTTCGTGAGGAGAATCGCGGTATTTTGATGGCGAATGAGAAATGTAAGAACATCTAAGAAGATCGTCAGCATCGATCTACCAGACCCACGGGAAGCCCACCTCCTGTCTGCATTCCACGTAGCTGGGAGAGGACACAGTCCTCATCCAGGCGTCCAGACTGAGCAGAGGTCTGCAGGTTGTCCAGCATCTTTGTGATGCGACTCCATTGAGCCTCTTCAGAAGTTCCAGAGAGATGAGGGGCATAGGCATGGGCAGCGGCGCACACAGCGCGAGCTAGCGAATGGTCCTTCTCAAGCGTATAGTCTGTCTTGGGAAGTTCGACGGGAAGAAATACATGGGTAATGGCATATTCAAGTGATTCGGAAGTATGGACGAATTCAGGTGAGTGGGTCATTTCGAGATGAGGGTCACTAGACATGGCGGTATTGCTTGGAGGGCAGCGGGCAAACCGCACTGACGAGCGATGGCAAACTAGGCCAAAGTCGCTGTGTAATCCTGTTTACCCATCTGTGTCGCTGCTCGTGATTCGTGTCAATTTGAAGTGACATCCCTGACGTTCAACACTCTAATCAGCTTGGCTCCAGTCGGGTCAGACCCGTTGGGTCCAACCCGCACAATGACTCTCGCTTAGAGATTGACTCGCAAAATGCACCGAAAAGGTCCGTGGCGAAGGGCCCTGATATTCTGGCATTAGAGTCACGTCCACTATTGCAATACTGAGCGGTATGGCTCCAATCGTTGACAGTGACCCATCCCGAGTGATGTGTCCTGACAAGAAACTGGTATACTTTGACGAAACCCCACTGACTGGTATCCTGACGACGAGGAGAGTATGGCGGCTGGTCGAACAATCATGCTGGCGAGAATCACAAGCGGCCAATCTAATCGACGCAGAGGTTAGACGACTTTGGTCACTCCTCGACAAGTCCTCGTGTTGTTCAAGTAAGTCTTGCTAGTAATGTCGTCGTCCTGACCATTGTATTCAGGTTCCGAAGTGCGAAACCTGTTTGAATACACCGGACGTCCGACATGTTCAACACGATGATTCCGAGTCTCCGTACCAGGCATGTCGCTGCCTGTATTTTTTTTCTTTGAATTCGGACTTAATTCTCGCTGTATCCAACTTCTTCCGAGTCCGTGGATGCCGAGCGCCCGGTTTCCTGCGGGCGACTATAGGTTAATAGTCAATCACTTGTACCAGCCTCGGGAGTAGCTCGCAGTCACTCAATGCTGGCTCCTGGTCCCGTCCACTGTGAAGAAATCATCAGTACTCGAATAGTATCTACTGTACTTGGGCTAACCCGAGACACGTCAGGCTACATGACCTGTAGGTTACCCGGGTAACCTGCAGAATAATATACCCGGGTTCGACCCGTACCCACCACTAGCCGACCCAGGTCGGGTATGGTCACCCGTAAGACACCTCCCAAACCCTCCTGGGCATACCCGGGTCGTCCAGGACCAGCTTGATCATACCGAACGTGTTCGACGAGGTTCCAGAGGTTGCGAAAATCAAGGACGAACTATTACATACATCGCATGGATGCGACCATTCAGCTACGACACATGTACACTCGATCAGTGCTAAAGCACGCCCAACACATCGACGTCACGTATCAACATCATCGGCATCATCTCCAGAGTCGGACGTGAGTAGTAATGCGCCGAACGGCTGTTTCAGACGGGCCATGACCCGAAGAGCGACTGTTTCACGTTCTGTCTCCAACAAAATCGGAGGTGGGAGAGGAGACGTCGTATGACTCTTTTCAGTTGTGGAGTGATGAAGCGATGTGTCGAGAGTAGACGTGAGGTGTGCTACATTTTGAATGCCTGGGGCAGACCATCCACGAAATAACTGGGAGAACAGTGGAGACGTTCTCGTCGTGGGGTTCACCATGGTAACATCAGGACGATGGCTCGCCGGTTGGGTAAGACAGGTCTTCCGTTCTCGTTTCCGATATTATTTTGATTATGCTAGCACGCGGCCGTCCTTCAGACAGCGTTTCGGTGACACTCCCAACAGGTTGTCTGTCGAGGAAAAAGTCAATCCATGGACGAACAACCAGAGAATTGAAGCGCGAGATATCCTTGTCTGTCTTGATCTCCAGGGCGCAGGTCCGCGCACGGAAGACACCACTCCGTGAAACCGACAAGGGCCCGAGTATGAAAACAACAGGCCGGATGGAAGCTTCAAACGTTTTCCGCTGAACTGCGGAACAGGCAGCTTGTTGAGTCAACCGCATAATTTCACGAGCAAGGCAAGATCTAGCGACGTCTCGCGTAGTCCGGCGGTGGTCGGGAAGACAGCTGTTGAAGCCGCCCGACTGCCCGGTCCACGCAATTGCAAGAGTGCTAGGGCGTAGTTGTGCGTGACACGCGTGACATGATCCATGCGATGTTCAGATTGGGCATATCACTGGGTCGTTCCTTCTCCAGCCTCTCGCGTTCCAGCGCGATGCGGAACTGCTCTTCCCCGAGTTGGCGAATGGCTCTAAGCGTCATGAAGCGCTCTTCTCGTTCTTCGGAACCGACGGTTCCATTAACTAGTTCGTCGGTCATTTTCTGTTTGGCCTCATCGACCATATGACGGAGGTCAGCCTCGATCTTAAGCTTGAGGTCCTGCTTCCAATCTTCGTCGGGCTCAAGATCAGGGGGGAGCGGCGTGCTGGCAGGTTGAGAAGACATCTGCTTGACAGTTGCCACCGAGGACGGGGGCTGATGTCCGAGTCTCTGCGGGCTCGGGGGGAGTGATTTAGAGCGAATAGAAGTTGGCGAGTCGGAAGGTGGACTCAGGACTCCGAAGCAGGGACTCGACGAGTCGACGTCGCCAGGTACAAACTTACAGTAGTCGCTGCTGTAACATCCCGGCGACTGTGATGTTGGACATGTAAGTAAATGAAGCGAAAAGGAGATATTATGATAGAGTAGTCCGGAGCCTCAGACTCGTGGACGAAATCTAGCATGTGTAGATTGGCAGATGAGTCATGGTGATAGTTTCGATCGAGCTGCAGCTGTACGGGGTCGTGCGGCAAGAACTAGTTGATTGTTTGGGGGACTGTATGCGGTGTTCGGATTGGGCATCCAACGTTCGTAGATCACTTCTCGATGGGGTTCGAGAGTAAGAGCGAGGGGGTCGTTCCTTCTCCAGCCTCTCGAGCCTGCAATCCTTCCGTGAGTCACCATCTCCATCGCGACCTGCCAATCCTCCTCCATCCGCACGACCGAGTTCCAGGAGAGGCCGTCGAGCTGCTGCCAGTCGTGCAGCTGGTCTTGTTCCTTGTCGCCCTCCAAAGGACGTATTTCTGCTTCCCTGCGGTCGAGCTCTACCTCCCTTCGCCTTAGCTCCTCCGCCTGTCGGCGTAACTCTTCTTGTTTTTGCCTCGCCTCCTCAAACATCCTCTTGACCTCCTCCTCTTTCAGCAGTGCTTCCTCTTCCTTTCGCCTTGCCCCTGTCTCCCTCATCTGTGCCTCCTGTTCTCTCTTCTCCATGTCTTCCTCCTTCTTCCTCGCTTCTTCTTCCTTTCGTCCGACCTCCAATTCCATCCTCCTCGTCTCTTCCTCTCTCCTTCTCGCCTCGCAGCTTCCCTCTCCTTTCGACTGACTTCCTCTTCCCTCCTCCGAATCTCTGCCTCCTTACTATCAGCTGCCTCGGCATCGATTTGGTTTGGCTCTTGCGACCTCCGTGCCTTCTCGTGCTCCTGCTCTGTTTTCCACATCTTTCTGACCTCCTTCTCTCGTTTTAGTTCCTCCTTCTCCCGTGCCAGTTCCTCTGCCATCCTCGTCAGTTCCCTTTCCCGCTTGCGTAGCCATTCCTCGATGCCCTGTATGCGCCGTTCGACATGACCCTTCGGACTCCCCTGGCTTTTGTCGTTGAGCCCATCGTCCAATCTGTCTTCATAATGGTCTTGATCGGCAGAATGGGTGCTCGTTCGTTTACGATTGAGGTTTCCGCTGCTGTCGAGCAGTGCCTCGAGGGGGTCCGTCAACGCAACGCTAAAGACGGATGGCGCCGTGACCTCGGACACGGTACTCGCGATGCTGTTCCGCTGCACGAGCATGATCTTGCGCGACGAGTGGTTGGGGTGCGAGGGAAGCACGTCCTCGATGAACGACGGCTTGGTGACAGTGGGCCCGCTCGTAGAACCGTCCTCATGGTCGGCGTTTCTATCAAACAGCACGTCGAGTGGGCCTGCAAGAACAGTGCTTTGGACGGACGGTGTCTTGGACGACTGATTCACGGGACTCTGTCTCGCGAACGTAAACGTGCGCGACATGCCATGCGCATCCTCTTCGGGTGTGATCGAGGGCTTCCAAATCTCCTGAACGCCAGGTTGCGCGGTCGTGCTCGACTTGCTGTGAATGCGCCCCTTGTGTTCAAGTCTGTCTGTCTGCCGAATGGACGGTCTTGTAGTCGGTTGGATAGTGCGCCGCCGTGGGCGAGGGCTTTGAGCGCTTGAGAATTGACCTGTCATCGAGAATCGGGGTCGCTTTTCAGGAGGTGATCGAGGTGAAGAGGGCGATGGAGCGTGCGTAAATGCATTTGTTCTTCGGGCCGCGGCTTGCCGTAGGCGTATGTGACTCATGAGTCGATTCCCAACGACTTCCGATCGCTTCAAGCCATGCGTTGCCCGCATCGCTGTGACGTTTGTAAATTGCAGGACTGGGACAACGGCTCTGAAGTCTGAGACCTGAGATCTTGAGATCTGAAGCTCTGAAGGCTGCAGCTCATATTACATACGACGTTATGAACAGGCTCGTGTCTACGCCACAGCATCACCACATTTTCGTCGTTTCGCCGTGTGACGACTGTGGCATCCCGAGCTCACGTACGGGTACCGGGATCATCATCAAAATTTGAAACCACCAGCGAGGCCCATCACCTCGTCCTCGTCCACCGCCCGCCTGATCTCCTTCAACTCCTTCAGGTTTCCTCCGTACATCTTTTCCAACGGCGTATCGAAGATGGC
>JBBPMC010000711.1:0-17504 GCA_038090115.1 Strobilomyces echinocephalus
ATTCCTTCGAATTTGATCGACGTATTTGATGAACGAGAATTGGAGCTCTTGATCGGTGGCATGTCCGAGATCGACACGTGGGTTTTTGGCCGACTGTGGCGAACAGCCGAGACGACTGATTTGATCCTAGGGATGATTGGATATCATACACCGACTACCGCGGTTACGAGAAGACGGACCAGGTCATCGAATGGTTTTGGCAATGCATCCGCAGCTGGCCCACTGAGCGCAAAGCTCGTCTGCTGCAGTTTGCAACAGGGACGTCAAGAGTTCCCGTGAATGGGTTCAAGGATCTCCAAGGGTCAGACGGACCTAGGAGATTCACTATCGACAAGTCTGGAGATCCTTCACAACTGCCTCGGAGTCACACCTGTTTCAATAGGATCGAGCTCCCTCCTTATGAAGATTACGAGAGTCTGGAGAAGAAACTAACATATGCTATTGAGTACGTCGGTTTGATCGGCCGTACGGGATGTGTGCTGATTCTTCGCAGGGAAACGGAAGGCTTTGGAGTAGAATGACGGACTGGTGTTCGTTTTTCGATTTTACGATTCCAGTGTTTGTGTGTTACAGCGTCGTATCTATACTATGCTAACTCATGAACTTGAATGCGTACTTCGTATTCGCTTGTATTCTCGTTCGAACGACACGATTGTGTTGAAGGTTGCTATGTATCTGCTATGTGGTTCCCGATCCATGGTGTAGTTAATGGTCGACGGTCACTGTTTCTAAACGTCTGCTGCCGGTTCATCCTGTACAATTTATCCTCGCATTCTTGGAAACACGGTCAAAGCTCTAGTGGCTCCATGGTAATTTAAGTATCATCGTCATCGTCATCAAGAAACCAGTGAGAACACTATGTCTTAACATCCAGGCCAGTTGGGACCCCCAGAGGTCTTTCAATCGCCCTATCGATATCTATTGGTGGGGGATTCTCGGCGAATTTGGACAACAGTGCTCCTTTCGTAACCTCTAGCAGCTCTGAGTGATCCAGTGAGCACGTAACAAGAGGTATGACATTAGTTATACACATTCCTCTATATCTGCCTTTCTCAACAATGCATCAAGTGGTCGGTTAAGGTTGCCCTTCAACTTCCCACATTCATACCAGGGGGTGATCCAGATCAGAACCCATATGAATGACTCGGCGTCATGCTCATATAGATGTTTAGCTTGGCCCTGAAGCACGTTTCCGGCCAAGAGACGTAGTGCCATGAAGGAAATTGTCCTAGTACGTTCGGTTCTGGCTACTGGAACCGAACGTACTGGGACAGGTCCTTGATGGATGCCATGTCGAAATCGTTCAGGACAGCCACAATTCTCCCCCCGAGTGGACAAACAAACCTCACCGAAACTCGGTTCAAGTTCATGATCATAGTATCGTACCGCCTCATCTGCAATGCAACACGAGCACATGTTGCATGCACAACATGTGCTCGTGTCGCACTAATCTGGTGCCGCTGAAATGCTTAACAGACTGGACTGCCAATGGGTTGCAGAGGAGACAAGCGATCTAGAATCTGATGCCAATTGCAGAATTTATGATCTCGAAGTCTACATTGTGAGCCAGTAACTTTGCAGCAGGGGAGGATACTAGTGAGCGTGTGTCCTCAGCATGCGAAGTACACCGTGACGGCGCCAAGGCGATTGTTCGACGTTCATGCGTGAACGGGTTTTCATACCAGGGCATCCAGCAATCATCAAGAAATTGGTAAGAGCACTATCTAAACGTGCAGGCCAGTCGGGGCTCCTAAAAGTTTTTCAAACACCCTATCCACATCCCGAGCTTGAGGAGGATTCGTGCAGCCAGAGGTTTCGAGGACATTCTCTATCAATGCCAATATGCAGTTTTGGCCCAACTCTGAACTCCGCTCATAACCCTTGCCAGCTTTGAATGGCAGGATCCGCTGAATAACACAGAACATGATGAAGCCAGCCTTTTCCACCGCACATTGAACAGCATCTGCTCCCAACCACTTGTCGAGCGGTCGATCATGGTTGCCTTTCAACTTGCCATTTTCATATCGAAGGGCAATCCAAAGGAGAACCCACATGAATGATTCGGCGTCGTGTTCGTATGAATGCCTGATTTGACCCTGGTCCTCAAGGAGTACAAACGCCATGAAGGGAAACGTGCCAACGTGCTTGGTTTCAGTTGGAATCTCCTTGATCAATGCCGAGTCGAAGTCGTTTAGAACAGCCACAATTTGATTCTCGTCCTTGCGGTACATCAGATTGGATGGGTTGATGTCTCGGTGATAGATTCTATTCTTCCAGAGCGCGAGGTGGCCTTGAACCAAATGTAAACAAGTGGATCAACCTTAGCAGGCGACTCACATTTGACTGTTGCCCACCATGCACTCAAAAACGTGTCCCCATCGAGTTCAGTGATGGGACGGAGCTTTCGAAAGATGATCATACACAAAATGCGCGCTCCTCCCGTCTTGAGGCCCAGGCACTCCCGAATCTTCCCAGTGGAACTATCTTTGAATGTCTTGTGCCACAGCATCGTCGGAACGTGCCCCTTCACATCAGCTTGTGCTTCTGCGATATTATACACTGTGTTCAGGATCTCAGGCTCGTTCATGTGCCCAATGTCTGCCCAATAGAACTTGACAACCAGATCTTCCTCAGAGAGGTCCTTGCACTCCACAGCAAACACGTCAGTAGCCTGGCAATCCAAACCGAAACGGGTAACCCGATCCTTATCTGCCAACTGAAGGTCAACTGTAATCACCCTATCATCATTGCTGCAGAGAGTTGTCTTGTGAGATGCTGGAAGGGGGCCAAATTGGGGGTCCACATGTGGATTCAAGCCCCAATCTTGTGGTTCGAAGCGCTGCATTACAAAGAGGAGGACGAGGAACCGTGGAAGGTCTTGAATAAAGTTTAATCCGGAGCATCGGATGGCGCCCTGTCGATCGTACCGCCAAAGGTAAAGCACATCATCTAAAGCAGCACCAATAAATGAACACACCACCACAGTGTGGGTGACAACACTGGCCGATGATTATGACACCGAATGCATGGGGACGGCAAGCATGGGCAGCAAACATTTCCACTGCGTAACAACCAGCCTGGACGATGGCAGAGTAACACGCAGACTTTCTGTGTTCCGATGGAGGTTCGGGTTGAACTATAAAAAATAAATGAAGGGAAATAAATAAACGCTGTGAAGTCAACGCACGGAAGTACCTACCAGGTTCGGGGTCAGGCTGTCGCAGATTGCCACCCAGCAGCGCAGGTCCAGTTTGGAGGACATCCGACTCGGATTCATATTCCTGGAATCTCGCGAGCTGCACGAACATGTGGACGTGACGCCACGTCAACGGTTTCCTCGCCGGGGCCTTGGCATCGATCCCGACGAGCGTGTCAGCAGGAGCGTCAGACTCGGACACGATGACAACGTCCGGTTCAGTGTATTCCCAAGGCTCGTCTTGGCTCGGCGACGATGGGTGGACGTCAAAGCAGACCAGAGCGTCATCCTGAGGAGGTCGAACGCCATCGACCTGGAGCCCTCGAAGGCACAAGAACGCCGCGTTGGTCGCCGTCACGAAGAGACCTCGGCGCTCGCCACGAGCTCTAGTGCTACATGAACTGATTAGAAATCATCAGGAAATCGTGTCATCCAAACGTACTATTCTACAAGGTTTTCCTTGATTTCTGACGATTTAGTACGGGTGGTTTCCACCTGGGCTTCGCCGTCGCAGATATGAATGATCTTTTCCAGACAGTCTTCGAACAACGAGGTCTTGCCAGTATCATTAAACGATTCTGGTGGCTCGACAGTGCAATCCGCGAGCAGATCTCTGAGCATCTTGTCAATGGGACATTCCTCAACGTTCTCGATGTCTCGCGCAATCTGTGGGTGAATAGACTCGGACACACTACAAGGAAACGTTGAAACGAGGGAGAATAAGACATAAGATCGTGCTCACTACATGCCGGCGGTGCTGGCAATACAATCGCTGGTTGGCGCCAAACCCTGTGATGTGCTCTGTTCGAGATGGTCCACTTGAGGATCCGTAAGTCGTGTACACGATGTCTTCGTATTCGTCTCCAACTCTTTGTAGACCTAAGGAATGCCCGGGTGCCCTCTCGAAACCCCGACGTCAGTGCCAGTGAGATCACATTTTCAAACCCTTGCCCCTGTCGCGGTCCATAAATGGTCTGTAGCAACCCCAATCACTAATAGTCTACTACCCTAAAGATAATATCACACGACCATTCGTATCCCATCAATACTTGACATGCGATCTCGGTCGTCATCCAGGCTACCCGTGATAAGTATGCACCTGATAGGTTTCTACAAAAGGCGCTCACAGGTAATTCCGCTCAATCTCGGATAGAATTGATAAGAAGTCCCCTATAATATTAGCATGACAAATGGGTCAGCTGCGGAAAGTAACACTCACAAAGAAACGCATGCGCCCGTGCAGCGGATGCAGGGGCAGTCTCTGCTTTGCGAACCATGTCAAGCAGTGTAGAGGCGACAAACCGTACTTTGTGGACCTGCAAATCGGTCAGTCGCTAAGAGGCGTCAAACCGAAAGGTCTCGCCAATGAGGGTCCGTTGGTAGCTATTGATTGAATCGGTATACTATCAAGGACCTCAGAGCCACGTCGTTGGGATGCGACAGATCCTACCTATGAAGGATGTTGAGGAGATCACTTGCAACAGCCTCGCGGGCTTCCGCAATTTCTTGTTCATCAATATTTCCTTGCAAAGAAGTCACAAGTTCGTCGCGGTATTGCTCAATGACGAAACGAACAAGTTGCTAGAAACCGGTGATACACGCAGTAAAAGATGATAAAGTAAAATATACCTGGGTCACATAAAGATTTGCTTGCATGACTAAAAATGCATTTAGTGCATTTACACGAGAAGCCTTTGGGTTATCAAAAAAGTCTTTGACTTCCGCGAACGTCGCCTGCCTAAACCCAGCACCGTCGAATTCAGCTGGAAGGTGATCGTGGTGATGAGTGTCCTTCAAGCGTAATGGTGCTGGTGCATGCACAAGGGCACCTAGGATACGCGAGTGCAACGAGTGGACCTCCTCGAGACGTGCCGTGGCAAACTGACCCTGTGGAGGTGATCGCCTGTCTACCCTGATGCGGACTAATATTTCTCCGAGCAGGGCAAAAATTCTAGAGATATAATTTAGGCCAGACACGATCGCTGGCTTTCCATGGGGCTGGGGTAAATATGCACTAGGTGTGATGCTGAACCGAGAGTGCACCGGCGAAGTAGCGTTGAATTGATGGTCATTTTTCAAAGGAAACACGAACTACTCATCGTCGATTTCCTTTGGGAAATGGACCGTACAATCTTCATCACGGAGACAGATCGGTCGGCCCAGCAAAATTGACATGGATTTATCGGCTGAATGTGGAGGTTAGCATTAGACTTGACTTACAGCTGGTACGACGTGTGCGCACCACCAAAAAGTAACCAAAAAGCCCTCCGGCGGACCTCACATTCGATGGGGTCTAATCCCTGATAGGATACTTCTTCGTGCATGCGGAGTGTGACGGCGATATGGGCAGCCTCACCAAAGGCTGCATGTTGCGTCGCATCATGTCCTTCGCAAAAGTGGTAGATGGAGTCACTTGAGGGAATATTAGATTACACCGCCAGGGTACGAGTGACGTCTCACAAATAACGAATGACGACGTGCATAGACGTGGGAGGATCATATGTGGCGACCGTGATATGCCGGCTGGCTTCATGACATGTCTGAGCGAGATTGCGCACAACTGGACGTTCCATGGGGACGAATGATCTTGGAACCTGTACAAGAGTGGATGCGACGGTTGACATGACCAAGGCGAAGAATAAAGGATCCCGTTCTTCCCTGTGCGAATGTAGATCGGCCATGAAGGATGGCTTATGAACACAGGGTGTGAGTGGGTAAACGAAATCAAAAAACAGGGCGATGATGAGAGATATGGTGTCCCTGGGAGCAACGTCTTCTAGGCGGCGAGGACGATAATAGTATGAGAGGGGGAGAATGGCCGTCGAGGTAATGAGAGGCGAAGGTTGATGATGTTTGTACGGCCAATTGTAAGCAGAAATTGAACCATAAGGTTCAGAAAGGGTGTAGTGTCGAGTGTCGCCCTTTGGTGGGAGGACTGTGGATTCGCGTAAATCGCTGGACGAGGAGCATGGCACGGCGCTGACGGGCGAACAGTGGAAAGAATCTGCTGCGATAGGATAACTGGAGGGGGGTATGATCGAGGAGGTTGTCCGAAATGTCGCAAGGGGCGAATCAAGGCGGGTTGGCTGAGGGAGACGGGGAGAGATACTGGACCGGGTACTAGGGGAACGGTGGCCGGAAACAGGGGATACTGCATCAGGTACAGTAGGGTCGCAAGCATCGGACCTGGAGTTTCTAGTAGCGGTGGCGGCAGCCTCTTGGAGACGACGCAAGTAGCTATGGAAGGTCGATGAAGAAGGTGGAGAAGGTGGAGAAGAACGGCGCACAGATTCGGTGGGCCTCTTTTCTTCGGCTGGTAGTCGTAGGTACAGGGAATAGCGAGTGCGATGCAGTGCTTGCATGACTGCTTTGGATCGTCGGGATTTTCTTTTGCACAGCGGACCTTTCGGGCCCGGCAAGCATCGCAACCTGATGTCGAGCGTCAAGCAAAAGGCAGAATGACGTGATGCGGGGTAGACCCACTCTGAAACTGGCGCCTGTACACGCAACGTAGAAAAAAAAAGTTAGCGACGGATCCGAGCAGAAAGCAGAGAAATTGACATGGTCGACGGGCTACCGGAGTATCGTTGGGACGTGGAGGGGAAAAGCTGACGGAGGCAGTCCGGAGAAACCTCGGTCCGAGCCAGCATTAGGGCCATGCTAAATTAGGAAATTACAGGTTATGTACACTCCCCAAGACACGCAGCATGGCCCGTGTCTGGTCCAGGTCGAGTCTCCCCTCTCCGCAGTGTCGCAGCAGCATGTTCCCGATCGCACGCCGCTGCGCTCTCTGCTCCGCGTCGTCCCATTCCGTCTTGCCCCGTATCAGACACGTCCAGAACTTGAACGCCATCACCGGGTCCTCCAGGTGCAGGCACGCAACGATGCAGCACTTCCCCACGTTCGGCGTGTGTATAACACTCCCCTTCTCCGTCGTTCGCACCATCTCCCATGCTTGCCGCACATTATCTTCCAGTTGCTCGTCGTCCGTACCTTGTCCAACCGCCACGCTCGCCTGAATCAGCGACGCCTTCGTCTTCGACGACAGCGACACGCCAGCCTCCCGGGCTCGATCACGTATTTCCGTCACAAGCTTCCTGTCTCCGTGCACGATCGCCTCATGCAACACCGTCCCAAACGTGACCGCGTCTGGCTGCAATCCCCTTTCCACCATTCGCTCCACCATCTCACACGCTCCCCTGGGTGATTGACGCGCCATCGCGGAAAGAGCAACATTGATGTCGTGCCGGTCCGGTATTTGCCGTTGCTTGATCAATACTCGGAACGGACCAAGGCCCTCCTCAATCTCCCCGAGCATAAAATAGCCCCGCGCGAGCGCACTCAGATCAAAGCGATTTGCTTCCTCCAGCGGCAGTTTCAACTCCCGAAAAGCCTCCAGAACTCGACGGGCGAACCAATAGTATTCGGTCTTCCATTTGTCCACGGGTGTTTGGTCCATCTTGCCCGACCTCTTCGCCCACGAGTCGCGCTGAGCGAATAAACTAACCACCCGGAGCATCATTGCTGCATTTCCGACCACGAGTTGCTGCCCGTAACCAACCGAGTATCTCTCCCATAGCGCGCGCGCTTCCCTTGCGAATCCCTGGCTAGCAGTCAGGGCAATGAAACGACCCCGATCGTAATGTGGTATGAATTCCGACGAGTTGACAACCTGTTTAGCCAGACAACGAGCGAGATGCACATCGTGTTTTTGGCCAACCAGATAGGCCATTAACCACGTTATCGTCGCACCCTGAGGTGTTGGGTATTTCTTCACGGCTTTGACTTGGGGTGATTGGGTGTGACGATAAAACACGCATGCGGACTCATGGTCACCCACCCGAAATGCCCGCCTGTAGAAGAGGTGAATAGTGTTGGTGGGAATAATGATGCCACGACCGGCGTCCACGAGACGGCACATGAGCCAAGTACAGGCTTCGAACTGCGGAGCTGAGCAACCCTCCAGAGAAGCATGCAGTAATTCCAGCGCGAGGGGCTCCAAATCCTGTTTGAGCGAATCTTGCGACTTCATGATTGATGCGATGAACCGCACACCACGATGATACCAGCCCCAGTGCAGGCAAGCGCGTGCCAGAGTAGATCTCACAATCACTGCAAAGTCGTGTGCGAGCGGATGGGGAACGTCGACCAGTAAAGCCTCCGGAGGTACATGCTCACAGTCGGAAAGAGTTTGAAGAAATTTAAAAGCTTCAAGATATCGCTTCAGAGACACGAACTTGTCGGTTAACGTATAAGCAACGGAGATGATTTCGGGGGGCCGGTAAGACACGATTTTCGCGCCCCTGGGCAACCGGAGCGATTCAAGGTGTTGCAGGAAAGGCCCAATGACGAAATCCATCACGGATGGGTCCAGGGTGTCCAAATCCGTGTCATCTATGATCGTCCTCATCACATGCCCCGCTGCCAGCGCAGGCAAAGTAATAGGTAAATGTTGGCGACGGATGATTTCGAGTAAGGAAAGGGTCGTGCGTAGATCCAATAGACTGGAATGTCGGTGGGGGACGCAGAGGAGAGAAACAGCTACCTCGGCCCGCTGCTGTTCGCGAAGAAGATAGTCGTCCAGTACGTCTGCTGTAAGACTATCCACGATGTCCTGGGACCCATGCCTGACAGCTCCCTCCGCGAGGAGGCAAAGAACGTCTGTTGGCAACGAGGCGGACAACGTGGGATCCTGGGCCCGTAGTTCTGTGTACGCATCAAAGGGGCCATGCTTCGTTTCCTTGGACGTGACCTGTTTCCACCCTCGCGTATCGTCTTTTGCTGTCTTCGGTACTGAGAAACGTGACACGCGCAACACTCTCTCCAAAAGGACTGGTCTCGAGGACGGCTCGATGACGGATGGCTGCACCAAGACCTTCGGGGAACTCTCGCGCGTGACAAGATTGGCATGGCGGTATCTGAGATTGCAAAATATATTGTCACGGACATGACCTCGGACGAGTCGTAGAGTGGAGACTGAGTTGGGAGTGTGTGCTCGAAGGATATGGCGACAAAGGAACATATGTTAGCTAGACGGGCCACACTCAATTGGACTGTCGTCTTCAGCACACTAGAGTACTCACCGCATGCCGCATGTGCAGTCGTTTCTTGCCAGGGAATCTCGACACCCTGGACGAACGGGACCAAGACTTGCGTGACTCTTGGTCTTTTTTGAGGATGAAAATTTGGTAGCGAGAAGGTGAGCTAATGCAAACAAGGCCAAACACGTGGAATGTGCCGGAAATCCGAAATGTACTGACCTTTGACCATAGCTTCTTGCGAAAATTCCAACAGAAGCCGTCTGCTTCAGCCTTCAGGGCACTGCTTCGTTGCTACAAAATCCCCCGAGCTTGTATATACGCACCGTCACGGTCGCAGCTGGGCATAGCATGGGTATGTCACGGCCCGATTTATTTAAATATTATCGCCAGCCCCGGGCCGTTCACCGGAGATAAGCAATCATGATCCGCTGACCAGCTTGCTGTCTTCCACGCCGCCAAGCAACAGCAACTCAGTGGACTCAGTGGGCGTTTGAGCCCGAGAAGCAGCATCCTCGGTCTATCTCGGACGGCATCGATGTCTCTCCAGAGAGGCTGAACAGACTTATAAGTCGCCCAAGACATCGTTATACACTAAACCGATTGCTCCTACTTTCCCTCCCTGTCGTCTTCGCCGTATTGAAGTTCGTCCTCTGTTTTAAGGGGGCCCTTTTGGCCCTGAATCTTCTCGATCTAAAACTGGTCGTCCTTGGAGCCATGTCTGTGGATCCCCCTCGTGTCGCTTTGGTGCCTGACAGTTGACTATCCAGACTTGGTGTCCGCCGGCGCGTCTGCGGTGGCCGCTGAATACCGATTGGCCCAGATTGTGTGAGACTATGAAGGCTTGGGTGTCGATACCTCATGGTATGTCGTATCCTTTTGCACTTCTTTTTCTTTACCTAAGTTAGTATTGGTGCAGAAGGAACTACACAAGATTTAATGAGAATCTGGAGCTGTTTAGTTCTTACTTTCATTGTCACTAATCCTCCGCTCGAGAAACTCCTCTTGCCGCCTGCAGAAATAGGTTTATCTTATTGTTATTGTTTCTGACACTTGCTCAATCATCAGTGGTCATTCTCGCACATTCAGTGATCATGGGTTTTGGCATGACCTCCGTATGCTGCGATTTTTCCTGGAGGCGATTCGCGCGCTTATCATCAGGGCATCGATACTGTTACAGACTGTGTCCTTCTTATTCATGGCTTTGGATTGGACGCCGTGGAGATTATTCTGGAGACTGTGGATTGCACCTGCCTGGTTCGCAATCTTGATTATTATGAGCTCCATTACTATCACTAGAGATTGATTGGCCGCGAAATTCCTGAGGTACAGCGTTGGTGAGCGTCTACTGTACAAATCAGTGAAAGCAAACTTTTGATTTCGATTTTCCAAGCGTTCTGATCGCGTTGGACTGCATGACGATCATGTTCATTTCCTCTTCCACCCTTGTCTACAAAGGGAGTGCGAGATGATCGCTCCCATTACTTCTGGGCATGGCAATACTTCGTGCCGCATCTCTATTGCGAAAGCGAGCAAGTACGCCTTTAAATAGTTGAACAACACTGGGTTGTGGCATTCTGGACTGATGTTCTCATACCTTGCGATTTTTTGGCAATCAACATTTGAGAAGCGTAAAATGCGAGTCTCGTCTGGGCTAGTGGATGCTAGAGATGTTGCGCTATGATATGCAAGTTTTATTGGGTGGTAGTGTTTTAGGAGGTTTCCTTTTACAAGTGATCACACCACGTGGCCCCACGTAGAAGTGGTAGCAAGTTGCTTCGAGGTCGCCGTTTCCTGCGATGGGCGCCAGCCAGTCGACAAGTTCACAAATCCAGGCATCTCACGCCCTTCATGTCTTGCGAGTTACGCCATCCTCGCCTGCGTCTCAGACATCCATCGAACCTTTCTTCGACTTCATCGTGGGTTACAATGACATTGATTCCTTTTCGGCGAGGACGGAACTGGACGCGACCGAGCTCGAACGCATCGTCGAGGAACACGAAGGCAGAGTTCTCAACTTGCTCGTCTGGAGCAGCAAGACGCACGAAACGCGAGGTTCGTCGACCTCTTCTCCTTGCGACCGCACCCAGACGCCTCACCCTTGTGATATTTCTGACAGTAGTCCCCATCGTGCCGTCTCGCGGATGGGCGCTCGCTCAGCAGGCGATGCTCCCGCTGGAAGATTCTGCCTTGGCCCAACCGTCTCTCCTCGGTCTCAGCATGCGCATGTGTGAATTCGAGGCCGCCACTGATAACGTCTGGCACGTACTCGAGGTGATGGAAGGAAGTCCCGCCGAGAGCGCTGGTCTGGTTCCGTACGGGGACTGGATCATCGGTTGGTCTGGGGGCGTTCTCAGTGCCGAGAACGATTTCTACGACATGGTCGAAGCTGTGAGGCGTCCTCTGTCGTTGCGCATTCGTCTTCTGACCTCCGCCGTTCCAGCACGTGGACAAGTCCTTGCGAGTTTACGTTTATTCATATGATTTCGAGTATGCTCTTTGGACGCCTGCTCGTTCTGTCTGAGACTCACACCACTTTTAGCAACCTTCGAGAAGTCGTCCTTGTTCCGAATCGTCATTGGGGTGGGGAAGGACTCCTTGGATGTGTTTTCGGGTACGTACCCATCCATCGTTTCACGACGGTCGAAAAGAAGCGTATTCCTGTTCAGATTTGGCTACCTCCATCGCATTCCATCTCAGCCCGCTGATCGCAAAGCACTCGAGGCATTACACGAGCATTCGGACCTCGAGGACCAACAACTCTTCGTCCCCGCTGATGTTTCCCGAAATGCATCACACGCTGGCGCTGCGTTGGGCGACCACGGCTACATCTCACGTCATCCATCGCCGGTGGTTGCCCACCCCCATCCCACGCGCGCTAGGGGGATGTCCCACCGCGTTGCTGACCACGTCGTCGGTCGCGACGCCCGGTCCACTTCACGGCCCAGCACGCCAAGACGCTCGACGCAGACGCCAGGGCCCACCTCCCAATCGCCCCCTACGAGCCGCTCGTTCGGCTCCACCCTCAACGGTGATTCGTCACGCCAGTCCTGATTGCGTTCGCACACTCAAAAGGTCTCTACACGTCACGGGACAGGAGCGACGCCAGGCTGGTACGCGGTCGCGAGTCCTAGGAAGCAACAGCAGCAGCACAGGACGTACAAGGCTGCACGGACGACGGAACACGAGGACAACGACAGTGACGAGGGCGACGTATCTGATGGAAACGGTAGCATGTCGGGGACGGACTTGGGCAGTCTCACCAGCGTCGAATAAATAGTCTTTGACATCGATTCGCGGGCTTTCAGACTTGTGGTAGATACCCTCCACATCCCTTGGAATTTATTATACGGTTTTATTGCGGAGGCGTCCTCGATTACAGTGGTATGTTTACGTCTGAGCTGGTAAAAGGCGTGACCATTCCAGAGCTACTTGTGTCCCTATATGCAATTATGTACTATATGGTGGTCCAAAATATCTTACATGGTGTGTCTCCGTTTAGAGAACGTTTATATATCGTGTAACCGCACTAGGTCTCTGGGGACTCTGCATCGGCCAACACGCCGCTGCGTGGATTGAACTCCAAATGGAGGGCAATGAAAGGCCACACTGAACGACAATGAGTGCCACACAGAAGCAAAGATTTATCCACGGACCTTCCTCAAAGCCTGGGTGCCGTCCGTTGCGGATCTGACGCCACACGTTGCGCATGGCGTCCGACGCCCGAATTTCGCTCCAGTGTTCCAAAAAGTAGTTCACCTGTACTTTTCGTACATCGGCGAAAGTGGCTGAGAAAGGCGAAAAGACCTCGAACGGAATGTTCTCCACGGCGAGCGACTTTTGAATGTGCTACGTAGATCAGTCAGCGTATGACGCGGGTCAGGAAAAGGCTCTTTACCTGAAACGCCCGCTCCCTTAGCTCCAGGAGACCGAGCTCTACGCACTCAGTGGACAGGTCACTGGAACGTGCAACATTCACTTACTGTCGGCCAAACGGTACACTGCTTTCGCTGAACAAGGCGCAGGGCGTCCAGGCCGACTTTGTTGCCACTTCTTGATCCAGTCTCGCCTCGAGGTCGGGTAATCGGTGTTTGCAGGACCCTTGGGACCGTCGTGTAAGCTGGATTGGCTGTCAGACGGCGTTGCCGTCCCTGGTCCTGCTGTCTGCCTCCTCAGCGACGCCGCGGCGGTGAAGGACGATGAGAGAGGGGCGAAAACGATGACGTCCGTGTATATCTGTGCTAATTGATGAGCGGACACCAAAAATTCGTCAAGGTGGCTTCGCACATAGTAAAGGACAGCCATGTATGTCGCATACGCTACATCGCCTACGATGACCTGCATCTTCTTTGGTCCCGGAACAGCCTGAGTCTCCGAGAGCGAAGGGCCTCGAATCGAAATTTCAGGATCTGTCATGAGGGCAACATCCTTGCTTCTAGGGGAAGAAAGGTGAGAGTGCTTTGGTCTAACGTTGCGGGATTCGTCTCCTTCGGTATTGGTCGAGAGTACAGCATTTTTTTCTGTCTTTGGTGTCCCTTCGGCACGTTTGAGAGTGCTATCTTCGAACATAGGCGGTGTCGCGGAATGGGTGACACCGATTTCTGGGGCGTCAAGCTCGATGATACCATCGAAACTGGGTTCATCTGGGAGATCTGACATGAGATCATCCTCTTCGTCGTCCGAGTCCTCAAATTGACGAAACAGGTAAGTAGAATCAGATGCAGTATCGCCTTCGTCGTGTTCTGGATGGGGGTGACCCGTATTCAGATCCGTAGATGCTTCCACGAAGCCAGAGCGAAACACTAGGGCATGATGAGTACGTTTTGGGAGAGAGAAAAGGAAAAAGGAAAAAGCTAACTAGACTGAAAGTAATCGGTGCGTTGGAGTAGTTTCCTGTTGGCATAAATAACTCGTTTCTCCATTGGTCTACTTCTCTTCGGGAGAACAAACTCGACGTCGGAGTAGAGCGGATCGTCGAGGAGTGCACCAATGCACTCCAAATAACTCTTCGGAACGGGTTGTGTAGGAGTCGTCGGTGGTTGAATAGGAGGCTGTGGAGAAGAGGTAATGGTGCAGATAATCAAGAACGCATCCGCTTCCTTGGCCGGATTAGAATGATAGTATACATGATCTCGTCTAGCAAACTGTGCCCTGTGGAGAGGTTATAAGAGAGAGAGCTGATTTCGTGGTCATCATACCATCCCCAATTTGCGGTCTGTCAATACGGTGAGGGAGACTGAATGGAGGAAAAGTGAGAGCGAACCTTGGAAGAGAATGAATGGTTGTGGGCTTCCTTGATATTAAATAGGACCGTTTTCGCTAAGCTTGGACGGGTCATTGCTAGTGAAATGCAGGGGTCGCCGCAAGTACCTTCGAAGTTCGAAGCTGAATTTGAAGACACCTTCTCGAACCCATCTGCGTCGAGATATAGATGAGCCGAGCAGACGACAGGGCAGATACACACTTTCCATCTATGGCGTTGTCCCTTTCCTGAGCGGTCGGCTGGGACAGGTCAACAAACGAGCGAGGGTGGTTGAGCGTGTGCCACTGACCTCACAAGAGAGGTACAAGCTAACGAATCCCCCGCCGTCTGTCCCCGAGTTGGCGTAAAACAAGATCTGGACGTGATCAAGACGATGAACGAGTTCCAGGACGAGCAGCGCACCTGCCACTGACCGCCCCCGAACTTGACGGACTTTGTCACTTTCGACTTTGATTCGCCTTTGCTGTGGATGTCATGGTCAGTATGGGACAAGGAGGACGGGGAGAGTGTATGCCTTGCGTCGAACAAGCACTTGAGACCTCTGAGCGTCCACTCGAAGGTGATTGCGGAGGATTCGTGGACATCCTGAGCGGTGTCCATGGTTGGGCTTAGGGAATGGCCCCTGAATCACGTGTTGGGTCGAGTCGCCAGGACTATGTACCGCCACTGCGCGCGGGTTTTGCTGCAGTCCGCGTTCATGTCGTCCGAGTCCACCTCCGTCGTTCGCATCACCGGTGCGTCTTTTTCGTTTTCTTGTACCCTTCTGACTGCTCCCAGTCCTCGCCGCCAACTCCCTCGTCAAGCGCGAGGTCTTCAGTCTCCCCGACCCCTTTGCTGTCGTGTCCGTCGACGGCGATCAGACCTACACCACGAACACGATCAAACGCACTCTTTCTCCCGCCTGGAATCAGCATTTCGACATGTCAGTCCCCCTCTTTTCCCTCTCTGCGCCCCCAGATTCTCACTCTCGCTGCGTATAGCACCGTCCGCCGCTCCTCCACCGTCGTCATCCAGATATTCGACCAGAAACGGTTCAGGAAGAGAGATCAGGGTTTCCTCGGCCTCGTCAGGCTCGTTGGTGACGAGGTGCTCGCCTATTCCGCAAACGGCCACGGTATCTCGTTCATCCCCCCTTGTCCTCCCTCTCTCACCGTCAACCCGGCCAGGTCTCATCAGCAAAGACCTCACCCAATCATCCAGCGGTGCTCAAGTATACGGGAAGCTTCTCTTTTCCTTCTCTTTACCCCATATCGGAGGATCACGGAGTCGTGGTGAACAAGCGCCCGCCGCCCTTCCTGCCCTACAGCTTACCGATACACCGGCTTCCGCGCTTCGTCAGCGCATGAGCACCCCTTCGCTTCGACAACCCTCGCCACACAGTCCTCTCCATTCATCCATGTCTTCCTTTACTCCCGAGTCCTCAGCACCCAACCGCCCTCGCACTTCGGGAGATCCGGCCGTCTCGCCACAAACTCCCTTACCACACAGATCTCAGACAACAACTTCCAGCGGGATTCAAGCTGGGACGTCGTCTGCCGACAGTGCGCACAGTTCCTCCCATCGCGATGAACATGGCCCCCTACCGCATGGCTGGGAGCGTCGTTTTGATGACACTGGCAGACCATACTATGTTGATCACAGCACTCGTTCTACCACGTGGCACCGTCCTGCTCCTCAACCAGACTCTGCACCCCGGCGCCCATCGTCTTCGTCCCGTCTGCAATCCAACCCACCACAATTTTCGAGTCCCAGTGGGGTTTATGCTGATGTCCCGTTACCCGAGGGGTGGGAGGAGCGTCGTGCGCCCGACGGGAGACCGTACTTTGTGGACCATCGCACGAGGTCAACGACGTGGAGTGATCCCCGATCGTCCCAAGTCACCGTTGCTGCTGCGTCAGCCTCTGCGACCGCCAATAGCAACCTCGGCCCACTCCCATCTGGATGGGAAATGCGACTGACTTCCACTGACCGGGTTTACTTCGTCGATCACAACACCCGCACCACGACATGGGACGATCCGCGCTTACCAAGCAACCTAGATTCGAACGCCCCTCAGTATAAGCGTGACTATAGACGAAAGGTGATCTATTTCCGGAATCAGCCCTCGATGAGAATGAAGGAGGGCAAATTTGAACTCAAACTACGGCGAAGTCGAGTCCTGGAAGATAGTTTTTCTGCCGTCATGAAAATGCGTGGTGATGACATAAAGAAGAGACTGGTTATCAGGTTCGAGGGCGAAGATGGTCTGGACTATGGAGGAGTCTCTAGGTATGACAAGCTGCTTCTCGCTCGCCCGCTACTGACGTCGCGATCAGGGAGTGGTTCTTCCTTGTTTCGCACGAGATCTTCGATCCTTCGTACGGGCTCTTTCAATATTCTGCACACGACAACTACACTCTTCAGATTAACTGGATGTCGGGGATCAATCCGGAGCATCTGACCTACTTCAAGTTCATCGGCAGAATCATGGGATTGGCGATCTTCCATAGACGGTTCTTAGATGCATATTTCGTCCCGAGCTTCTACAAGACGATCTTGTGCAAAAAAACGTTTCTTTCGGACTTGGAGGCCATTGACGCAGATCTACATCGGAGCCTAGTGTGGATGCTGTATGGGACTTTCTCTATTCCCGTGGCGCTGGCTAACCACAATCGTTCGAACATTAGGAAAAACGATATTACTGATGTTCTCGACGAGACCTTCTCAGTGACCGAGGACCGCTTCGGAGAAATTATCCAAGTAGAGCTCAAGCCGGGCGGAGCCAATATCGCCGTCAACGAAGAGAACAAAAATGAGTATGTCGAGGCTGTCGTCGAGTACCGCACCAAGACCAGAATAAAAGAGCAAACAACTGCACTTCTGGAAGGATTGAGGGAACTCATTCCTTCGAATTTGATCGACGTATTTGATGAACGAGAATTGGAGCTCTTGATCGGTGGCATGTCCGAGATCGACACGTGGGTTTTTGGCCGACTGTGGCGAACAGCCGAGACGACTGATTTGATCC
>JBBPMC010000712.1:0-17499 GCA_038090115.1 Strobilomyces echinocephalus
GGCACGATGAACGAGACGCGGGACGAAACACCGCGGAACGACTCACCTGACCGAGAAGATAGTTGTATGTCGTGAGTAGCGATGCCTTTGGGTCCGTATTATTTGCCGCGAAATTCGCCGTCGCACGGTTAACTTGATCCAGGACACCCTCGGTATATGTGATGAGACCCCCCTTGAGATTGCAGATTAGAGCGTTCGAACGGATCTCGGGGACGAACACCTACCCAAACCTGTGTCTGGGGGAACGTTTTCAATGTAAACCGGGTCACGATGCCCTGAAAGCGGTTAGATGGGGTCATTTACAAGACGTCACCGCGCACAAAGTTATTCATGCCTCCCTAGGATAAGATGTATAAGGTTGTAGTATCATTTTTTTTTTCCAGGAGAACACACTTTGAGAGCAAAGAAAAGATCAGGACTTGATGTCTCCGTGACATTGATGGCTGTTCCGTTGGGCATTACCAGCTCATAAGTTTGTACAGTGTCGATGGTCAGACCATATTGATCTGTGAGCCACGAGTAGCCTGATAACAGTGATTAAGAGGTATCGTAGTGCACTCCTTTCAGACTTACCTCCCCCCAGAGTGAATCCGGCGACACCCACGCCAGGCACTCGCCCGCCAACGACATTCACACCATGTGGCTCCAGCGCTGCGTAGACCTTGTCCCAGATAAGGCCGGCGCCTATCGTGGCCGTTTGTGCCGCGGCATCGTAAACAACGTCGGAAAACCTCGACATTGCTATCTGGACTCCTTCGGTCGAAGAAAAACCTGGGTTGGTGGAATGGCCACCACCTTTGACCTGTAACGATCCATTAAATAGTGCTTCAGATTGTCGGAAGACGGGCGATACGAACCGCAAAGGGCGTCCGTGTCTGGCCAAGAATTTGTAGCTGGATGCAACCCCTCGTTAAATAAATGAGACCCGAATGTCAGACAGCATACTCACCGCAATGCCAACGTCACGGGTTGTAGCAGGCTCGAATGAGCACGTTGCAAATTGGGTACTTGACTCCGCCCAATGACCGATGTCTTCGAAGTACTGGAGAGACACTGCAACAGACATCGTAGCTGAGAAAGCAGCCAAAACAAAAAGGATGCGCAATCACGAACCAACATCATAGACGTCCGATGCTGTGGAAATCGAGGCCGCGATTCTCTGGCACGTCTGCCCCCATGAAGCGCCGGATTGAGAAAACGACATTTGCGTATCGGCAGGCGTGAGGGCGCTGCCCAACGTCGCCAGTGCAATGAATGGGACGACCGTGCGGATCATGCCTGAAGCTAAGAACTCGAGGAATAATAGTTCTCGCTAGCGGAGTGTCCTTTATACCGATTGGAAGTTGTCCCTGCTGTGGCGCAGGAAGGCCTGACTTGTTATGGTGGTCAGCGCCGCACTAAAATGAAGGCACTGATGCATGCAAGGAGCCGAACAAGGATGCCGCCTTCTTCGGTGACGAATTGTCTTCAGCGATAACGATCCGGTTCGAAAGTCCACTTACATCGCAGGAAAATGACGGTAATCAAACACCAATTCTTCGAAACGAAGTACAGCTGACCTTATCATCAGCGTTTGGTTATAGTCTAGAAACCGTGCGGCTGTGTACCTCCATGCCATGCATATCTGATCGCTGCCGTAAAGTCGAGT
Organism: Strobilomyces echinocephalus; assembly: GCA_038090115.1. NCBI lineage: Eukaryota > Fungi > Basidiomycota > Agaricomycetes > Boletales > Boletaceae > Strobilomyces > Strobilomyces echinocephalus. Next base: position 1,649 of record JBBPMC010000712.1, read on the forward strand.
CCCCTGTTGAAGAAAAACTCTTTAGTGATTGAACAAAGGGCCAGGAGACCTACTCAGTGAACGTATTCAGATCATCGGGAAGCGCTTGGATGACATGCCATGAAGGTACACGTACGCGGGCTAGAGCACTTTTCATGAGAGTGGTGCTAGTCCCGTTAATCCGCTGCAGAATGCACGCGCAGGGAGCCACTTTTCTTTGCAGCTGTCGAGTACATATCATGATGCGATTGGCAGAGTTATGACTGTGAGGTGTCATGTAAGTGCTCGGAACATGATGCGGCTACATACTAAGGACCGAGTGTGATTGGTCCAAAATTAGCATTTTACTTGACTCGGGAAGTGCCGCCAACAAGTTTCGCGTCACCTTTTGTCAGTTTCTGACAATCGTTTCCAGCCACCATATCCATGCCCAGCTTAACCCAGTCAAATTCGCCCCTGTCCGACCTGTCCTGCTCTCGTTGTCTCTGAGTACTTAGGAAATCATACACGACGGAGGCGCGCGAGCCACGGAAGAACTTTTTCCGCGCGAACCCGCTGACCAAGGAGCGGGACGCGCGGGTCGTCGCGCTCGAAGCAAAGGTTTGAGGGTCTGGAGATGGAGTTGAGCGGCACGTATAGGGGTGCAGAGGGGAGTTGTCGACGCCGTTGGCTTGACGGACGTGAAGGCCAATCGGGGTCGAAGAGAGGACGTGACGGGTAAGTCTGTTGGTTGATCGAACTTGCTGGTTCTCTGAACGCCTCGACGCTGTTAGTTGGATGGCCGGAAGAATTTGGTCGAGACCAGGTTGAACAAAAGCCTACGACAGCGACAGAAAGAGCTGGAGGTCAATCTCGAGCCTGCCACGACTCCAGCAACGCGTGCGCCATCCTAGCTGTCGCACCGTGTCCGCATGGATGTGGACGCGCGCACATGCTTGCCCTCACCTTCGCCCCCCCACTGTCATTCTCCTTGCCGTCGCCGGCTGCCTTCGTACACGTCGCTGCCGCCGTTCTCTTCACCCCCACACGCCACCCACCCTCGTCCTCCATACCCTCGCACCCATACGACGCCATTACCTCGACGTCCTCATCCTCGTCTTTGTTCGTCCTCGACTGTGACCCCGCGCGTTGCCATCGACCTGACGCCCCCACCCTCACCCTCGATTATCCTCGTGCGCATCGCCGTCGCCACCTGGCATCCTCAACCTCGGCCTCGACCTCGCATGCCCTTCACCTGTCTTCGTCACCCACTGCTGCGCTTTGCCGCCGCCGCCCTCACCCCCACCCCATCCGGCTGACAATATACGGCGAGAATAGATACGACACGTGGACGTGCTATCGACACCGTGCCCTCACCGGACACCCACCTCCCACCCGTCAATGCGACGGCATGACACGGCGGTGTCCCTACCGTGTCCCTACCGTGGATCAGAAGATAACCGGAACATCACGAAACTGCAAAGGAGCGCCGAGCAGTACCATTCCAGGGAGCAGATGTCGTCGGCATGCAAAATCGAGTGCAGTCGCAACATTCGCGATCTCGGCGTGCTGCCCGAACAGGTTTCTAGGAAAGTTCAAATGATGTATCGTTCCAACTGGTCGAGCATGAAGAAGAAATACTCGAGCAATATGTAGGACGAGGAGGCCATGGACGAGGCAGACGACATGCAACAGGGCACGATCGACCATTACACTGGTGTCGCCATCAATGTGTTGTTCGACTCGAAAGTTGAGGAGTGTCTGCAGATACAACAGCTGCCTCGTGGTCAGGAATCCCTCCGAGCTGCGCTAGCTATGGGTACGAGACTGGCCCTTGGATATGATAATGCTGATCCGTCTGGTTGCGACACAAAGGTGTGGCCTTGCGCCGTTTTACCTGCTCGACGCCCAATACCGTGCCGCCACCGCGAGTAAGTGATTATACGCCTCTTTCATTACAACCTGACTCATTCCTGCTTCTAAGCATCGAGTTGCTTTCGGGTACGGCGCAGCTTATCACGACAATGTTCCGACTCAAGATTGGTGACCACGGACAAGGGTTTTACGGTGTCTTCAACAATCAAGAGGTGAGATCGATCTGGAGCATCAAGTGGGAGGATATAACGGAGCTTGTCGATCAGGTACGGCTTCTCGTCAGTTAACGTGGTTGGCGTTCAGACGCTGGTTCTGTCGCTGCCAGGAGTCTAGGGTTTTGCTCGGATTTCACTTCGATTAATTGGTGTTGCTACCCATGAAAGGCCACATGAGTGCAACCGTTGTTGCGCCATCCGCGCCTTGGTTCGTAGTTGGTTCAACAATAGGACGAGGGTCGCAGTAGATTGTCTGCTTGCATGGACTGCCACTAGATCTGATCATCGACCAATCGGCGATGGCAAGGGTCCGAGAGCTTACTACTACGTTGGCCTGTGTGCCAACCACATGCATCTTGGTACGTTATCGAACTCTGAGCGCTGAGAGGCTATGCAAATACCCCCTTCTCTCTATACTTATAGGGACTGGGCCTGGGCCTGGACGTCCTGGACTTCAGTGATGGGAAAAGCCAGCGCGTCACATGCGATGATGACAAATCATCAAAACTACCCTCGGCTCCCTCTTCTGCCGTCGGGGTCGGCCATGATTATCAGCCATCATCTCGGCGCTGCTATATTTTTACATCGTAACTGAGCAGCTTAAATTTTCAAACGCTCGCAGCGCCAAAAGTGACTCGGCCGCAGTCTGCCATCCTGGTGAGTCATTCTGATGTCCCGCAGCTTGGTGATTGGCAAGACGTGACCTATGAACCCAGAAACTGTGCTTCTCTTTCTCCGCCAACCTCCCGACCTCCCGACCAACCTCCAAGAACAGATTACTCGGGCAGTGCGCTGCTCCGCTTACTGTGGCTGTGAGGTGGGTCGGACAGGCTATGTATGACGATATGGATGACGATACCAAGGTTCCATCTTCAGATATCATATAAGTCGACGAACCGTCCGCACCACACGGACGCAATCCTGATCACCGACCACCATGTCTGGTCCATACATATACACCCCAGCTGCTTTCCAGCCTACGCCGTACCTCGGGTATGGCGCTTACACACAACGCTCGCCTTTCATCCCCCCCGCTGCGCTCTATCCAGCTTCCCCATACCCTCCGTCGTCCCCCTATCTCCGATCCACTACACCTCAGGGTGTACATGTCGATGATGCCTTCTGGGCCCCACCTCCTCGCGCTCGTAGACCGTCCTGGCACGGCGGGATGCCGTCCAGGCCTTTCCTCGGCGCGCCAGATACTTCAGAGCAGTACAGAAGACGGTCTTTTGGCGGAGGCTTTCGCCCTTGGGAACCTTCCTCTCCCTGGGCCGGCTCGTCCTCCCGTTTCCAGATCCACCCCCTCCTGAACGGCGAGGCACCCCGCATGGATCTCTACTTTGACCTCGCCTCGCCGTCTTTTGCCCCGCTCCGCTGGTTCGGACCTGGACAGTCCGCCATCATCTCTGCGGACGAGCTTCAGGAGCCCGCGACGTACCCGTCCGTCACTCGGATGCGCATCTCGCACGACGCCATTCCGCAGTGGCCGATCGACCTCGAGTTCCATTACGACGCATACGCCACGCCCGCCGCGCCTCCCCCGATCACCCTTGGAGACGTCCTCTACATGATCCATTCCTCGCTCCACAGACAGATCACGCATCAAGACTGGGCGAGACTTAGCGTGTCCGAGGAGACCGCGATCGCGCGCGCTTATACTCGGAGATACCGGAGCGTGCCATCCTCAGGCGAGCTGGAGGCAAGCCGGGGAGTGAAGCGCGTCGACTATCTCCTGGACAAACGCATCTTCCGAGGGTTGATCAGAACGCACGACGAAGATGGTTTCTACCACTGGAGACTGGTCACCGCCTGAAGTCTGCCCTTGTGATGCGGCAGAACATCTTTGATGTAGGTTGTCTGGATACCGATCTATGATAGAGTGATAAATTATACTATGACGTATATGCTACCCTCACTACACGACACGTAACTGTACACGTATACCTCGCGCTGTTTATGTAAGTACCTTCAGAAGTTTTTATCTCAATTCACCAGACGAGCCGACAAAGACCATTGAATAATTGATCCAGTTCGCTTGACCGCTCTACTGCCCTCATGTATTGCGCCACTGGCATCCGACTATTTGACATAACAAGTAGGGTAATATCAAGGGATCATGATACGCAAATATTCGACACTAAAGAGAAGAGTGCGTGCAGTAGAACTGCATTCAATCCGTGCGACACGCCCATCGCGAAGCTGAGGATGGAATGCGATGACTACAGGCCTCAACAATACGCAGCCTGGAAGTCGAGATTGGCGTCGCGGATGGCTTGTACATAACCATGCTCTGAAAAGGACGAACGTTAATATCAGGGCAAATGAGTCAACGATCCGCAAGGGTGCAGGGACGAAACCAAGACGGTGATGAGGCACAACCCTTACCGTATTCCCAAAGATTGTTACTAAACCCAGACTGGGTGCAATGATCACGGACACTCGTCTTTTTCCATGGACCCTGGAATCCGAGCTCAGAGACCACACGCTGGATCGCTACGTTGTGCAGAAGAAATCTGTAAGCGTCTTCCCAACCTTGGTCATACCCCTTGCTAAAGCGCTCGTGTTCGTAATGCCCTGGGTGCCGAGCCCAATACGCAGTATGTTGACCTGGATTTATGTTTAGAAATAGAGACAGCGACGGCAAAACAAACCGACCGACCTAAAGCTTGCGCCAACGCGGCTGTCTTCCTTACCACCCGATCTGGATCGTGGATAGGTGGCATCCTTTTCGGACGTACGCCAACATGGTCTGGAAAGACACCTGCTTCCACAGCATCTCTGAAGGACCATCCTTGATCGCCGCGGTGTTGCTTCTTGTACGTCCAGAAGAACCATCCGGCACAGTGTTGCTCGAACAGGGTAAGCTGCGCGGCGATGTATCGCGCTCGTTCTTCTCGCTCGTTGATAGGACCTCGCAGCGAGCCAGGGTTCAGCGCGCCAGACCACTCCCCAACCACCAGCGCGCCCCCAGCATCCTCGAGTATACTTGCTACGCGTGCGAAGGTCTGCGGCGTCGGGGCATTCGGATCCATCAACGAAATGGAATGCTGTGACGCTGGCATAGAGATATCCTCTGACGTGAAACAGCGATAGAGGTGGTGGTCGAGACAAACCGGTGCTGTGGATTCGGGAAGCGACTTGACAAAGTGGGCATAATCGTCAGACATCCAACAATCTGAGATATACATAGGTAACCCGGGGTCGACCGAGCGTAGTTGCTTTATCGCTTTTCCGTACCAGTCCTTCAATGTGGAATGGAACGGCGGCTTTGGTTCGTTTAGTAACTCGATTCCGATGATATTGATGATCGGGGGATCATGCTCCGAACGCAGCGACCGCACGGCAGACAGCAACGTGCGAAGAACCCGGACAGTCAGCTCAAGATTGGATCGAGTGGCGAACAGAACTGCGGAAGAAGAAGTCCCTGAATGAGAATCTTGATTCTGCTTTCCGGGAGCGGAATGCAGGTCTGTAAGGTCATATCAGGAAGCTGAAAGGAGAGTAGAGAATCACGGACCGAGTAAGACACCGATGCCATAGGACTGAGCGATCTCGACTGCGCGCACGAGCCGGGTCCATGCACCCTCGAATACATGTTCAAGGCCATGAAAGTCCGTCCCTGAGAGTAAGGAACGATCAAGACCACACAGATGATAGTACCCAATCTGTGCAGGTGGTCCAGTGAACGGCAATTTCGTGTGGGAGGACGGTGCGTACTGGGATCCGCACAGCATTTATGCCCCTGGTGGCAAGCCACTCGAAATCGCTCCTCGTGATCCATGTATCCCAATGAGATTCCAAGATCTCCTTTGCACGAGAGCCTCGAGCGACATCCAAATCGCTCTGTCCAGGAGGTGCTGCCTGAGCGAATGGCATATCTGCGATCCACCGCTCCAGCACAAACCAGGATCCTATACGCTCGGTGATCAACGTCAATAGGTGGACACGGTCTCCTCACCGAGGTTCACACCCCTCTGCTTTCGAAAGCGGTAGACCTGTTCGTCAGTGCTGATGTCACGCAAATCTACGGACGGGCCAGATTGCAAGGGGCCCATGTGCTTCAGTTTGTTCAGAAAATTTCCAAAGGTCGAGCTCATGGTTGATTAAAGTTAGGTTACAGGCGTGTGTCGTGGAGCCAAACAGCCGACAGCGCCACCCGTCACGCACTCCCGATGATCATATGCCGCGGTCCGCTCGAATCCACTGTAGCCCTTGCGCATGCATGCTCCTCCTGGTCCAGAGAAATTACCTAGCGTCTTCTTCGACAGTTTGATACGATCAGAACGCCTCGTAGTCGAGTTTTCCGCGTGGCCAGCGGGAGAGTCACCCCGCCAATTTCAAAGTCGGTTCCAACTCTCGCCGGAGGTGTGTGTTTGTTATCGTAACTAGTACTGGTCCATCGGCCATGTGAATCAGGAGGTCACTGGCTGCCACTAGCCGCTTGCGAGTCTCGCGTGACGGGTGAATGCGGACTGGGGTACGATCAGCGATCGACCAGGAGAGAAATCAACCTTCTTCATTTCGGCTAGCCTCTATAATGACCTGGTGCCTCCTGGCCGCCAGCAGCACAATTGGTAAGTAATTGCTATCTTTGCGTATCTACCGCGCCAGCGTGCTGGGCGGACGGTTCTAGACCAGATTCGCATTGACAGTGCGAGGAATCCGCTTGGACTCGACACGCGTTCCGAACTTCTCTTCTATTCAATTGATCGGTGACTTCCGCCCGTCGCCAGATGGGATAGTAGTGACTCGCACTTGCCATGCCGCTTTCTGTGTCTCCGTGCGAAAGTCAGAATGTGGCTCGAATAGAATCAATAGTTCCACCTCAGGACCCATGAGGCGAGAATGTTCAGTCAGATTTGGGGGACTGACATGACTGGGTGTCGGGAACATGACCAGGGATTGCGCGTCAAGCGACGATATGCGCCACCGGCGGTCGCGCCTTGCGCGCCGCATCACCATAAATGGTGAACATGCGGTCACCATGCGCCCTCGGGAAGCGCTGGTGACATCAAACTCAACACAAACGGCGATTCAATCACGCTTCAAGTTGCCACATTCGATAGGAAAACCGCTTCACGTTTACCTCAGCTGCCCTCTGAGACCACCCACCCTCTTTCATCGAGCCTCTGGCCCACGCCGGTCGCATGACTGCGCACGCTTACCGACCCCACGGACATTCCGGACACATCGAAGACGTGATAATGGGTCGTACGCTAGACGTGGCACACGCTTGCTTCCGGAGATACGTCCAATCTTGTTCGTGCTTTCGGCACGGTACCCTCCTAAACGTCCGGCCTCAAGGCGGAGCCTCCGCCGTTTTTTCTGGGGGTCCTCTTACTTCAATTCATCGCTTTCGAACGTGCCTAGAACCTGAAGTCATGCTAGTCACAGACCCTGAAACATCCCTATCGCACGTATAAAAGTAGTTGAAACCCAACCTACTGGGCTTATCCACATCCTCCACCCGGTGGATTCAGACTCTCCTTCACTGTATACGACCGCGTTCGCGCCTACATAGACCGAGCACCATGACTTCCTATCTGCGCTATATCTTCGGCGGACGTGACAGCTCTCCTTCTCGCGAACAGTCGTCCAAGTATCACTGGCGCTCTCGTTCCCAGCCGACGCCGAACTATATTTACGCGACTGCCGGTGCAGCTTCTGGTGGACCTACATCTCCACCACGCTTGAAGGCTAAACGTAGCAACAGCTACTCTGCTCGCACCACCAATCCCTCGCCATTGAGGTACAACGCCTTTGATACGGCTGCGCAAGCATCCAGTTCTTCTGGCGAAGTGAGGTATGGCGCGACATCGTCCAAGACCCCGTTGTACCGGCGTGCCAGTTACAAGTCCTCTGAGCATCGTAGGTGTTCTCGTATGCGTCCAACTCTGTACTCTCTGACGTCCGACATAGTTGCGCACTATGCCATGCCGCACACCCATTCCGTGACGCCGTCCGTGTCCTTTGGCCAGTCGTCGCGAACCAACTCGAGCTCATCGCTCTGTCCCGGATCCGCCCCTCCTGGGTCATCCGCTGGTAGTTGTTCGCACCATGTGCGATACGAGCGACGGCCATCCTTGAAACATAATCCAGCCTGGCAAGGAAGCATGTCGTCAGTCGCAGGATCCATGCATTCTCGTACGTCATTTCATGCTCGAAGATTCGCCCGCTGTTCGACTGATTCACCGCGGCAGACGTAAGCAGCGCGGAACACAAAATCCCGCACCATCCAACTTCGCTGCACATGCATCCGCTGTTCGCGGCGACGCGGCTACACAACGCGCCCATCTCGTACGACGTGACGTACACGCCCTCCTCGCGCACCGTGCTCGACCGTACAACGCACACGGCCGTCCCGACGCATACGCTCTCGCAGCCGGCGACAGACCCCCCGACGCCCGCAGCGTTGCGCCTCGTGCTCCGTTCCGACAAGTTCCCGTGGCCAGTCATCGTCGGTCCCGCCACAACGTCTCCGAGCGGTGCCGGATTCTACGTCGCCGGGTCTAGCAAGTCGGGTCGGTCCAACATCACCAACCTCGACTTGCTCTACTCGGTCCACACGACGCTCCTGACGCGGGTGACCCCTCAGGAGTGGGAAGCTCTCGGTCACGGCAGCCGCGCACAACGCAAGGTCACGCGCGCGTACGAGAAGCGGTGTACCAAGATGGGAGGGGGATGGGAGGGTGGCGTCCGTCGTCTGGACTGGTTGCACGGTAAAACGAGGCTAATCGGCATCGAGGTGGAGAAGCACCGCAACGGCCACTGCACGGGCAAGCTCGTCTTCGGAAAGACCTGATTCGAAAATGTTTTCGCTTTACGCGCACACGCTCCTTTCACCATTCACCGCTTTTTTGTGCGATCCTCGGATTGTAGTAGATCTTTATTTCTCATTTCTTTTTCGGTTGAGTAGGACACGAGAAAACGCAGCGTCTGACGCATATGGCCCGCCAGAGCTGTTCGTGGTGGACATTCTATTGGACTGTATAATTATCACGATGCTTTCTCCTGGTTATCACGCATGTACTAACGAACGGACTTCGCTGTTATGAACGACTCGAGAGTGGAGACCCTCAGGTTGGAAGGACATAAACAGAGTTGTGACATCGCACATCATCCACGATGGTTCGTTGCACGACGGGTATCTTCATATCTTCAATAAAGATAGACACAAATGTGGAGCAGCTATAGTATCGAGAAGGATCACAACTTGAAACCACCAGTAAGACCCATCACGTTGTCTGGATCGACTGCCTTTTTGATGGCTTGCAATCTCGGCACGTTCGCGCCGTATAGTTTGACCAACGGCGTGTCGAAGATGGCATAGTTGGGATAGACGGGCGCGTTGGCGACGTCTTGACCGTCCTCGACAGCACGTGCTCGAATCGTCTCCACGGTCTTCCGTATTCTGTCGTAGATCACTTGGTCAGATTCCGGCTGGATCCACGAATAGTAGATCTCTAGTGGCAAGAAACCTTGCGAACGGTCAGGCGGGTAGGCCGTCGGAGTGGTGTTATGGCTGAGCAGATTAGGAAGGAAGGGCTCTACGTCGTAATTAACGAATGTCACGGATGAGAGGAGGAGCTCTTGGGCTACAGACTAGAGAGAAACGATCAGCGGGTCATACTGGGAACGAGACTGAGACGTCCGCTTACTTTAGCCTCCTCGGCGATTACTTGAAGTAAGGAGCGTGGGTAGCTTGTCACAGAAACCGAATTAAAGATGATGCTGTGGATGCATCTTAGATTGACCAGCAGCTTCGACAAGGAGCTTACTTACCGTTGAGGAGGGTATTGAGGGATAGACTTTACGAAAGCAGGGAAAGAACGCGTCCCAATATCCTGGACCGACGGAGCGATTGCCAGGAATTCATCAAAGATCCCAGGAGGACATGTTGGTCCATCATAGAAAATGAGTACGGTAGGTTGAGGCTACAAAGGGGCAACTCATATGAGCTGAATTTCAAACAGAGCGAAAAAAAACACCTACGACACCCAGGAGGTAGTTGTACGATGTAATGATAGCCGCCTTTGGATCTGTCGTTCGCGCTGCAAAATTCGCCGTAGCTTGGGTCATCTTGTCAAGGACCTCTTGGGTGACTATGGCTTCCGCAGCGTAGAGAATCACACCTCCCTTGGCATCTTATTAGAACGTGGGGATATGACTCGGGGAGTGATAATACACACCCAAACTTGGCTCTGCGGGAATACCTTCAATGTAAACGTAGTTACGATACCCTGAGGGTTGATTAGAAGTGATTCATCGAGATAGCATCCCACGCACGAAATTATTCATGCCGCCCTACCAAACGTCAATGAGATTAAATCATGCCGAATAAGAACAAGCATACTTTGAGAGCAAAGAAAAGATCAGGACTCGACATCTCAGTCACATCAATGACAGTCCCGTTGGGCACGACCAGCTGGAATGCTTGTATGGTGTCGATCGTCAAACCGTGCTGGTTTGTGAGCCACGAGTAACCTGTGTATCGTTGTTAAGTCTCTTTCAGGCTTGCACGCGCTCCAATGTACCTCCACCCAGAGCAAATCCAGCGACACCCACACCAGATACTCGCCCGCCTACGACGTTGACTCCGTGTGGGTCGAGCGCAGAGTAGACATCGTCCCAAAGCAGGCCAGATCCTATAGTAGCTGTTTGCATTGCTTGATCATAGTCGACATCAGAAAACCTCGTCATCGATATCTGGACTCCCTCAGTCGACGAGAAGCCAGGGTTAGAGGCGTGACCGCCACCCTTGACCTGTAGGGAAACATTCAAGGTCCTGACGATTTCGGGAGTGAGACGATACGAACCGCGAAGGGCGTCCGTGTCTCTCCGAGAATTCGTAGCTAGATGCATTTCATTCGTCGAAGACACGCGCAGGTAGTTGAAAGCATGCGCACCGCAATGCCGACATCCTCGGGTGTCCCAGGCTCGAACGAGCACGCTGCGTACTGAGTACTTGACGATCCCCAGTGGTGGATGTCTTCTTGGTAATTGAGCGACCCTGAAGCGAAAGTTCAAAAGAGCTCGTGGACGGGGGAGAAGGAAATGGTGACGAACCGAATGAGTAGACGCTGGATTTCTCGGAAATAGACGTGGCAATTTTTTTGCAGGCTTCATTCCATGACTCAGGGGTACTAGGCGTGTCGGCAACAGCGTAGATGTGCCCGATTGCGTCGCCCAAGACCGCCACCACGAGCAAAGCGAAGGCCGCGTAGGTCATTTTTCAAGAAGGCCAGCCTGAGGAGATGAAGGGTACTGGTCTGTTACCAAACCGCTGGTTTTTTATGCATTCCGTAAAGCCTTGGCCCGCTTACGTGGGTAGTTCGCCGGAACCATTAGTTGTCTCATCCGACGGCGGCACCAGGGATCCCTGTGTCAACATTATCCTCCTTTGCCAGGCTATAGAACAAAAAGCGTACCGAGACAGTAAACATGAGATAGAAAACAGAGAGCGAAATTGGCTTTCTGGTAGACTCGGGCTATTAGAACAAGCAGCGACAGTTGAAACTGACATCCGAATTTATGTAAGCAATGTTAGTCAACAAGGCTTAGGTAAGTATCATAGACAGACTCGAACTCGATGGTCCACCGCCAGCATCCCATCCTCGTTATCATATGTAGTCGACAGAGCAGCCTTGAAAGGACTTTTGCAGCATTTTGTTCAACACATGGAAGTTTGAAGCTGCAAGCTTCGAGTCCGAAGGCGCATTCACAAAGTGGAGCCCTCATCGCCGCCCTCTCCCCAGGAGTGTTTCATTGCCGCAGGATAAAATTTTATGAAGACACTTCTCCCATGCGAGGGCATCTTTTAAGTTGCAAGGGGCTCCAGGACTGCATTTCGGGCCCCGCGTCGATGCGGGAGTTTACGGTTTGCCATCGATCATGTTCTTTGGGGGACTCGATGGACGTTCTTCGCAAGTCCGCGTTTGGGGCGTAGAGATTGCAGCTGAGAACGTACGTTACTGCCCTATGTTGGAGACTCATGCCCTACGTTCATTTTCAGGTGGGCCTTACTGCGCAATTCCGTCGACTGCACGCTCGTTGTCTTCGTCCTGCTGCTAGTGGGACGTCAGACTGTTGAGCGGTAAGTCGCCGTCACTTAGCTGAAAACAGCGACGTCTACAGGCATTCCTAACCAACGGCACTTGAAAGACAACTGTGCCGTAGGAACTTCCGTTGGACTGTGTCCGTTCCGCTGGCCTCCTTGGGGAAGACGCCGACCACATGGGGCCCGACTTGGTGTGACGACGACAGACGAAATGAAAGGCGAGCGGGTCCACGTCAGTTTCTTGACAACCAGCTGAGGCATTTGTTCTGCGATGAGATACACCTCTGGGCGCCGAGTCATTGGACGCCAGGAAAAAGGTAAGCACCAGGAAACCCCTGCATAGAATTTGAATGCGTATTCACCACGGGAAATGCGATCGAGTGCCAGCGAGAACGTAAAGCACCTGCTCTTCGTTCTAGTACGGACGCATAGGACGCATCGTGACATCCACCCGTATCGACACGACGTGTGCAGAGGCATGTCGACTTTTTTCCGGGAAACCTCCTCCACCACCGGGAAGAATAAGCATGTCAGCACGCAGGAACTCACATATTCAGCGTCTCCGAGTCTGAGTCCCCTGGCTCTCATGAATGGTCCGCATCGACATGTTTGTGTACCGGTTCGGCCACGCGGACTTGCCGAGAACTTCCCGTATCATCGGGACGACATCGGTTTGATGAGCGCCTTGTCCTCCATCATGTCATCGCTGTACACGTCACAGTCGGCCGTTGGGTATTCAACGCTGATAGGAAACGCGGTCGTTGTTCAGTGTTGGTCGGACTCGATGGGTACCGGTCTAGAGGTTGAATACAAGTTGTGCGGCACGAAGGCTGGCGCGGTCATCCCCATCATGTTTCCATTTTCTGTACCAGAGGCACGAGCTCATATCTCGAGGGTTCAATCATCAATGAGTCGGAATGATAGAGATTTCACAATTTTGGTGACTCCGAACGGAGCCGTACAGATAGTGGGTGAGTATTCCAAATCTACCACAGACGCCGAGTGAGTATGTACAACTCGTCAGTCACGGCCCAGCGCGACATCACCGGCGAACAAAACGAATCATGAGCAACCAACCTGCCCGAAATCATAGGTACCAGGGACCGCCGCCGGACACCCATCTTGATCCCGATGCGAATCACAGTTTTGCTGATCGTCCGCGTCCTTGCAACATCGCAGACAGAACCGATTCGCCGACGGTTCGATCCTGTCGCAGAGTCCGTCAGCCGACCCCCACCACGCGCAAAGACGCCGAGCTCACAGTTCGATGAAGCTGGCGCCGTACCCTCCAAACGTGCACTGTGCGCCGTTGGGGAACCGGACGTCGAACTGTCCACCGTCGTCGCCGTCCGCAAACGGAAACTTGGTGGCGTCCATGCAACCCGTTATCTGCAACGACCGGTCGTCAGCCCACGAGCCTGCTCGCCGGCCCGTCGTGCCCTGACCAACCCACCTGCACGTACGATCCGTCCGCGGCCGCCGCGTACGACGCCCCCGTGATGAACCCGCTCGGAAACGGGTTTCCGCACCCGCTTTCGTCCGTACAAAACGCGATGCCGTCTTCTTCTGCGTCGGACACCATCTCTGAAGCGAGCGAGCGAGCGTCAGTGACGGACATGGGAAAAAAACGTTGTCGCGTACGTACCTCCGGGATTCCCGGGCAACAACAGTGCAAAGGCGTTGGGCCCCGTGACGTACACCGTCTTCGAGGCAGACGCGTCGCCGGTCGGCTCGGGCGTGGGCTGACCGTCCTGACGCCGTCGCAGGGTGGGCGTGGCCGCTCGGGACCTCGCCAACGCTTTTTCTGCGCCTGCTCTCGTTCTGGTCGCGTTCTTGCGGGAAGGTGTGACTCTGTTTCCGTTCCGTACCGCTGCTCGCGGGGCGCTCGTGGTCGACGTGTTGTGGTCGACGCTGTATGCGGGTTTTATGACGCCCCACGGTCTGGCGAGCTTGGCGTTGGATGCATCGGTGCCGTGTGTAGACGAGCGTGCGAGACCCCGGTCGAATCTTCCTGACGCGCTCGGCGTGAGGGCACAGAGGTAGAGGGTGATAGACAGGACGATGATGTTGGAAGTGGTGAAGGGGAACATGACCTGCTTTCAAATGAGGGGAAAGTGGAAGTGAATGTGCGTGCGCTTGCTCTGCAAGGCGGTTCAGAGGGGGCGATGTTGAATGTGTGTTGGAATGTTGTAATCGACGCGTTCGAACACCTCACTGTCACGTGAGTTGATTTTGAGCGCCTACATAGTCACCAGGTATGGTAGAACAGGAGTCTTTGCCTCTATTTGCGAACCATTGTGCCCAGAAAACAACTACGTATTTTTGCTAGATGCCGCCAGAGCGGTATGATCAGGAAAGAACAATCCGGATGAGCGACCTTGACGCAGATCATGCGAGCTGAAACGCCCATCAGATCTTCGACCGCGAGCGCAGAACTAAGAAACGTCGCTCCAAATGACAATGGCAAGGGGATTCGAATGCCAGACAACGACGACGACGTTGTGGCCTCGTGCAGGTTGGCTGGCCCAGCGACCCGTCTTCAGTAAATCCCGCCAACGTCACCACCAGCTTCCCGGGCCCTCCTCTTACTCCCTCTCGCATCGCGCCACGCCTTCTTCCACTCACGGGTCAACGACACCTTGTCATTCTCCCACCTCTCGCGAATAGACTCGGGGGTGTCTTGGGGTGGGCGGGTGAAGGTGACGCTCGAGGGAAGGGGATGCAAACCGCGAACGCGCGTGGACGATGGGAACAGTACGCATGATGGCGTACTGTGGTGAGATGTACTCGTGGACAGGCGTGGATGTGGGAGTGAATCTGGTAGGGGGAAAAGCAAGGGGAGCCAAGGATCGAGCGTCACTCGGGAGCGAGCTTTCAGAGCCAATTTCGTAGCAGGGGCTTCTACGACCTGGGGCATCGACGCGATCGGCTGCGACGGGTGATTGTGTCGTTGTGACGCATCTGGGGGTGCACCAATCCCGAAGACATCAGCGTCGAGTTCCAAGTCGAGGTCGAGGGCAAGGTGATCCACAAGAGAGAAAGACGCTGAAAAAAATATCATTCATAATTGGATTTCAAGAGAACGAACGCGACGAACCGTCTTCTTTTGGTGCGAACAGGGCCTTGAGGTTCGTTCGAGGGCCAGGTTTCGCTGGCTGCGCTGATCCTTCGGCTACATGCGGGGCGTCCTCCAGTTCTTTCCCCTTTTCAATGTTCTTCTTGATGCTTTTGTTTCCGCGTCCAAAGTCACGAGGCACGATTTCGATGTCATCTTCTTCAACGTCTTGCATCTGTACGTCCCTCGCTTCCCCGTCCTCCACGACTTCCATGTCGTCGAGGCTTTCTCTCCCATCCCAGTCCTCCTTGTGCCCGAACATCTGGCCCAGCATCGCGAGGGCAGCGTGTGCTTCGTCGCGTACATGAATAGATTCCGTGGTTGCATTTCGTATTGGTGAAGAGGTGGGGAGAGCGGCTGCTAGCGTTTGTTGAGCCACAGAGTGAGGTTCAGGCCGGATCGAAGCGGAAGAGGGATCACCGTCGGAATCGTCCTCGTCCTCCGCCTCTGAGCCACCAGGTTCAAGCGCGTCCGCCGACGTGGGCACCGGCACGGGAACGGCGTTCAAGAAGATGCCTTTGAGATAGGCCGAGTCCCATTTCGTAGGGTCTATGAGACGTCGACGGGCTCGCACGGGCGGGGGTTTTATCCGTCTCTTCGCCTTGCCTTTCGGACCCTTGACCTCGAGCGC